>JAKCPI010014841.1:0-131193 GCA_023213315.1 Euborellia annulipes | reverse complement strand
ATTTTTTTAAATTTATTTATTTACATTTTGAATTCTAAAATATAGGTGTAAATTTTTTGTCTGTGTACCGGGAGAGTCCTGGAAAGGATATGATTCACAAAAAATCTTAAGTTCATGAATAATTAACCGTTGAAATAATATCTATATATAAAAATGAAAAGGGAAAAATGTTTGTATGTACCGGTATGTATATAAGTAGGCGAGCAAGGGGGTCCAGGGGGCGCAGCCCCCCCGCTAGACGGAAAGCCCCGCCGAGGCGGGGCTTTGCGTCTAGTATATATATATTTATATAAATAAAAATTGTATTCAAGCAAATGTTTCTTTTTAATTATTATTACTCTTATTAAACCTTTTTTTTTTATATTCTTTCCCTTTCAATCACATCACTTTTTTTTTTTTTTTTTTAACATTCACACTTTTTTCTCATTCACACTCACATGCACCCACACATTCATACAGTCTTTTCGGCTTAGGCCATTTAAGACTTTGACGATAACAGTTATGAATATATATTATTTGGGGTCCAGGCATTCTTATTTAAGCCATTTGGTATCCAAATGCCTTAAATAAAATCATCGGACTGCCTGGGGTCCGAACCCGCGACGTTCGGTATACGAGGTTAGCACTCTAACCCCTACACCAAGCCCCGAGGGCAATCATATCATCTCCATATAGGAAGAGGTTGCCCCCCCCTGATTCAAATTCGTTCCGGCGCCCCTGTGTGAAATTAAGATAAAAATTTATAACTAATTAATAAATTATTATTAATATTCTAAAGGATAAATATCCTGAATGGAGGAATTTTTACTTTGAAATTAATTTCACTCTTTGGAAGCTCATATTGTATAAGAGTTATTTTCTCAAATGATAATTAATAAATCCAACGAATGAACGTGTTGATATAATCGTTAATGAAAGTTGTTTTCAGTAATTTGGATACGAAGCTACAAAATTTCGAAGACTCTCATTGTCATAGGCGTAGCCACGGGGGGGTTTTGGGGGTTCAAACCCCCCATTGGACCCAAGCCATGACTAGATATTTAAGCTCTATAATACAAAATACTTTTTCTCTCTATATATTTCATATATAGGGTAAGAGAAAGTAAAATATAATAATTTTCTCTAGCTTAAAAAAAAAAAATTAAATAAAACGCAAAAAAAATTCGAGATAATTCTGAATTTTTCCCATTGAAAAGAATTGATTTTTTTTTTTTTTTTTTTTTTTTTTTTTTAAAAACATTCACACTTTTTTTTTTTTTTCTCATTCACACTCACACTCACACACACATTCATACAGTCTTTTCGGCAACTCAGGCCATATAAGACTTTTTACGATATCCGTTATTAATAAATATACATATATGGGGTCCAGGCATTCTTATTTAAGCCATTTGGTATCCAATTGGCTTAAATAAAATCATCGGACTGCCTGGGGTCCGAACCCGCGACGCACAGTGGGCTGAAATAGGAAAAAAGCGGCCATAATTCGAAAAAATGAACTTCAAAATATAAAAACAACGTTTTGCACACCAATAATAGACTATATGTGGACCTCAGTACAATAATTCATTTTTTTTACCCAACCCAAACCCGAGTTATAGAGCGCCAAAGTGGGCAAGAAAACTTAGTAACTTTTCTTTGCGTTTTAAGTCGATATTCAGGAATTTTTTTCATGTATTAATATTGATCCAATTTTAATGAATTTTTTTTTGAATCATAGATAAATTAATCTTCTTTCTGAAAATATTTTTGTTTTTCTTGTATTTTAATTATTTATTTTTAAATAAATTTTTTTTGTAAGTAAAAAAAAAGCAATATAAATTTTTTTCAATTTCAAAAAAGTATATGGGATCCATGCGGATCCCTAACAAACTCAATAGATCCTGAAACTAGAATACATGTAGAACATGATTGCATCGAAACTTTTTGCCCGAATTTGCCCGCCGAATTTTTATTAATTTTTTTATAATTAAATCGGCAGAAAAACAAGTGATTTCCCTCAAACCATATGAATCTCTCTCTGCTTTACAGATAATATTGAAACGTGACAAAGGGCTGACGGACAAAATAAAATCAGGCTATTATTAGAATGACCATAAAATTTGAAGGGGGGCCTCAAATTTTGTAATCTTTTGAAAAAATAATCTATTAAAAGGGAATATCCAATATTTGAAAATTGTATCTTTTCTTGTTCATATTCTTATTAATATTATTGAAATAACTATATTATTTTTGTATACAAGTGGTAAAGCCCCCCTGGACCCCCTTACATGCCTTCGATGAGCAAATGCATCAAATTTATTCTTGCTCACTGTTTGGAAATTTTGCAATTGCTCGACTTCGGCGCAAAATTTTAAAGTTTTAAATGATATTTATTTTTTAGCAAATAATTTTTATTTAAGTATAATGACCGAGACATAGAAGCTGACTCCAAGGGGCCCAAGAGGCTTGAGCCCCCTCCCCCCAAACCCCCCAATGTTGAGGGAAGAGAAAATAAGTCATCTTTGTAATCAGCAATCCATTAAAATGTATATAAAGATGTATTGCTTGTATAAGCTTATATCAAAAAAATTATTTTTTGACCCTTTGAGTAAGGGGTAGTTTACCCCATCTATATATTTTGTAAAAATAAATGACATATTTGTAACGAGTGACCTTTAAAATATATATATAAACATATTGCTTGTAATTGCAAAAAAAAAAAAAATATTTTGTTGCTCCCTTCAGTAAGGGGTAGTTCACCCTATCTATATATTTTGTAAAAATAAATGACATTTTTGTAACCAGTGACCTTTAAAATGTATATAAAGACCTATTGCTTGTAATTATCAGAGCAAAATTTTTTTTAACACCTTGAGTAAGAGGTAGTTCACCCCATGTATGTTTTTAGTAAAAATAGATGACATCTTTGGAATCAGCATCCATTAAAATGTATATAAAGACATATTGCTTGTAATTATCAAAAAAAAAATATTTTTTTGCTCCCTTCAGTAAGGGGTAGTTCACCACATGTATGTTTTTTGTAAAAATAAATGTCATTTTTGTAAAACGCATATTTTTTTTGATTTTTTGACATAAGTTTTATTTTATATTTCACACATCATAATTTTTTTTTCAACTTTGTCAAGGGGTAATTTCAACCCCTTTCCGTAAAATATGAAAATATTGAAGGGTATAGAAGAACATATGATTCTGTATGTATAGTTTTAATTTTGTAAAAATCCGCCCAAAAAAAGATAATTATGGCCGCTTTTTTTCGATTTCAGCCCACTGTGCGACGTTTGGTATATGAGGTTAGCACGCTAACCTCTACGCCATGCCCCGAGGGCAAGAATTGATTTTTGTTATGCTTTATAAAAAATTAAAAGCCGCTTAAAATTGATTAGATCTCGCAAATGAAAAATAATAAAAATTATTATATAAATAAATTTTTTATTTTTTTCTTAAAGAGGTCTGAGATAGGAATCTTGTCCAGAGAAACACATAGAGAGACACCCCGGTATTTTAGGCCCATATACATAAAATTAAGAGATTTCCATTATTTATTGCCTGATACGAGTTGATTGAAAAATTGCGGCACTTAATTAGGAAAGGGCGGGCCCAAACCACCTCGAGGGGTGTCCAGGGGGGCGAAGCGAAGGTGGGGTAAGTGGCTAGTCATATATTTCATTAGACGCCTTATACTGCCCCATTAGTCGGGGTGTGGGGGGGAGAAATAATCCTAAACCCCCCCCCATCAAAAATTTCTGGCTACGCCTATGCTCATTGTCACCAGTTTTCAATTAGCATTACTCAAGAATGAATTTTTAACAATAGCGAATTTTTAACAATTCTTATGAATCAAAATATTACTTTTCTTTGATTTTATATTTAAAAAATATATTTTTTTCAAGACATTCAGAAATTAATGTTCAATATATGTCTTCACTCATGGGCTCACAATTTATGAGTAGATAGATGCATCGAGAGCTGAGACCAAGGGCGGATCCAGAGGTGTTTCTCGGGGGTGGGGGTAATCTGGTGTGACTCGTTGCACAGCACACTATTTTTCTTAATTTCGGTCATTTAAAGGCGCATTCTGTACTTGTTTGTTAGAATATAAATACAAATCAAATTTTTAAATATTAATTTTTAAAATTTTACATTAAAAATACATTTTTTCTCGAAAAAAAAGTATTTTTTTTTCAAATCTCGGAGGGGGTAATTACCCCCTTTACCCCCCCTGTATCCGCCCTTGGCTGAGACTGGCATTTTTATCCACCATCTATCACCCTTCCTTCCTCAAGTGTCAGGCCTTACGATGAGCCGGTTTCTCAAAAAACAAATAAGTAGGGCTTCATAAAAAAAAAGAATTTTAAAATAACCAAAATGATGCTGCTTACTCTTCTATTTAATTCATCTTGTATCCCTGGATAAAATAAAATACTCTTCCTGAACCTTTTCGTCATAAAAGGGAAGTAAGGGTGAGGTGTGGAAAGTTGAGAGCTGAGGTAGCAAGCAGCCGAGCGAAAATTAGTTGCTGGCTGACATCGCAAGTCAGTGTAGTGAATCCTTCTCTTCCCTCTCCCTTATCGAAGTCCTGATTCCCAAGAGAGGAAGCAACTGGCTGTCTCCAAGTTTTGCAACAGCCATCAGAATGCGTCAGGGTGACTTAACCCCTGCCCCCTGTCCCTGCAAACACAACAGCTTCAACACTGTCTCTTCACTAAAACAGATTTTACAATTAACTCTCGTATTTGAAACTTTAAGTTGGATTTTACGTATTGAATTTTTCATTCATTCCTTTCAGTGAAGTTTTGGTATGTGAAACAGAGAAACTTACAAGTAGAAAAGTTAAGAAATTTGAATTTCAATTAGTTTAACTGAATTCTAATTTGTTTAGTTTCCTAACAAAAACTACAATAATTAATTAGTTATTTTTTGAAGCTCCTATTATTCAACACCATTTATACAATAGCTATTTATATGGTAAAAATCATTGTAAAAAAATATTCCAAAAAAAAATATATAAATATTCAATATGTAAAAAATATTTTATTTATATATAGGCCGACAGCTTCCTTTCATTTTAATAAAAATATTTTTGAATAGCTGATTGTCACACTATAGGAATAATGTATATTAATTTTTTTTATTTAAATAAATAAAATAAATCTATAGACCATAACAAAATTTTATCATAAACCGCAGGATAATATAAAAGAAAGGAGCGAAGTTAATATAAAATAATATATAAAGGGGAAAGGGTAAGTGACTACTCACCCATATAGACAGAAAGAGAAAATAAGAGCATAGAGAGACAGGGCCGACGAATTTTCTACATCTCTTAGATGCATTGAAATCTCGAATTAGAAAAAAATCTTGAATATAATAGGTATTATAAATCATGTGAATAAAAACCCTTTCATTTATGAATAGTTCAGTATCGTTTCCGTTCCATCATATCGGAACGATTTTGTTCCTATTCCTACTCGAAATAATTTGTGTACGATAATAATAAATAAAAAAACTTAAAATTAACTAAATTTAACCATAGGGCAGGCCGGCGGGCCTGGCCACACCAAGATCAATGTTGTTAAGCAACGCCAAGTGGTACTGAAAATCGGGATAGGTGGCCCCCGAAAAACAAGACCATTGAATGCCCGCCGGAAGCCGTCGATACTGTATAATATAAATAATAAATAAATTTATGAGTCAAATGGCCTCTGCAGCCGAATGGCTTTTAATTAAAAAAAAAAAAAAAAAAAAAAACATAGGGCAGAAACTCTATTGATATTGATTTGGGGGGGAGGAAAGTAAAGGGAGTAATTACCCCCTCCCCCGAGATTTGAAAAACATATTTTTCTTGGAAATTAAAGTTTATTTTTACTATAAAATTTTAAAAATTAATACTGTACTTAAAAATTTGATTTGTCTTACTTTATAACACAGTATACCCCCTCTTATCCGCCCTAGAATCAACCAGTCTTCCGATTAATCCTATCCCGTTAGTATTATAAATTACATATGTGACCGTCCACATGAAAAAGTACCAAATCTTCATCGGGGTCAAAAGTGAGTTTTTATGCTTTCTGCTGAGCAAGCCGATATTTTTAGAATTTTTTTATTATTTTTTGTTTGGAAGATATAAATTTTTAAAATTTTGGTTATGAAAAACCTAGTTTTGAGAAAAATGAGTTTCAAGTTTGTTTGGTCCCATTTCTCTTATCTTTTTGTCTTGTTTTTTCAATTTTTTGATATAAAATACATTGATTCTGATAAATCGAATATTTCACCATATAAGATGAAGAACTAGAGAATCGGAATCAGTAATAAAAAAATCGATTTTTTTGAACTTTTTTAGTAAATCGACTCTCTTGAAAATTTAGCACAGTGAAGATTTAGTTTAGTACCTTTTCATGCGGACGATCACATATAATTTTTAATTGAAATTTTTTAATTTAAACATTGTGCAATTTGTTCGTTCATATGGTGAAGAGGGAGGGGAAAGAGTTTCTGAGTTTGTTTACTCACTTGTTTTACAGTCTATTTTTCTAATGGACCTACATAGACTTGAGATCTCTACATATTTACACATTAAAAAGTTGTAATTTTATTTGTTGTTTATTCATGACACCTGATTAAATATGCAGGTTATTTTTGAATGAAATGACTTTGGATTATCCGGCCAGGGTCTCGGTCCGACCAGGCAGGTTAAGAGGGGTTCCACTATAACATATATATGTTATATGTAACAAGAGCCATGGAAAAGTTCGTTCGAAGAGAGACATCATTTGAAACTATATTTTTTATAGATTTTTTGTGATTTTGTTTATTCTTTTTTTATTTTTTTTATGCACTCTCTGTAATTGGAATAGATTCTGTAGAGAGATTGCTAACTAATTAATTCTCTATATAAATAAATAAATATTGCGATCGTGTCAACAATTCGATGTCGAGGCTGTTGATGAAAATACTTGTTTTGAGGGTGCCTGATTAAAAATAAAAAGTGGTTCCCTCAAAATGGTCTGTCGGGGTGTCTATTCAAATATATTTCGACACACTCATAATCTTGTAAGCAAGTACAGAATGCAACTTTAAATTACCAAAAGTAAGAGAAAGTTGTGTGCTGTGCGGCCAGTCACACCAGATCCCCCTCCACAAAAAAAAAACTCTGGATCCGCCCTTGATTGATTCTTTGTTATAAACACAAGATTTATCTAATATAAAAAGATGGCTCAAAAATAGATCATTAAACTTCAATATGAATATAGTAAAATAAACTTTAAATATTGAACATAAAAAGGTGCTGAATTTGTTCCCAAGTGGTCAATTTGATTGAATCCATATTACTTTACCTGAAATTTAATAGCATAATAAAAATAATCAAAAATTTTAACTTTATTATATAAACGTGATCTTATACAGATAGTGGTTTTGATCTCAATAAAAATAGCCTCTGGGGAAATTTGACTTTAAAATTATGTATTATACCCTCGAATCACAAATCATATTACTGCGACCCGATATTATAATAAAAAATTTTTTTCCCTCTTCATATTGCTCTTACACAATTCGTTTAATTATGGCTATCTTAAATTAGTTCCGATAAAACCAAATATTTTGAATAATAAACTTGAGAATACACATCCTTCCGACAATAGAGAAATGTAAACAGTGATGCACTAGAAGAAATTGAAAATATTTAATTAAATTTTTCAATTAATAGAATTAACGTGTTGTAAATTGCCTTCCTTATTTCGAAATGAAATGGCAACCAATTATATTAAATATTTAATGAAACGTCGATTTAGAAATTAGCTTTTAGCGTGGCAAAGGACGATTTGTCTGATGAAATTTTAATCATTTAAAATTACTTAAGCTGTTGAAGTTAAATATATTTCGTACCTTCCTCTCATTTACATTTAACATTCATAAGAAACAAAAACAAGCAAGGCGTGCATAAGGGATAAATATAAATAATCAATGCATTAGATTTTTTTTTTTTTTTTTTTTAAAGAAAAAATCTGTTTCTTAAAAAGGGTATTTTTTTACTTTTTATATTAGACAAAAATAATACAAGTCAAAAATATGAAAATGATGTGGAAATGACTAAAAAAAACCCTACTTTTAAAAGACTTTTCGACATTTGAGGTCATACAAACTTCAAACGATATTATAATATTACCGGTAATATTTAATAATAGATATGATCCAGACACATTTATTTATATTTGGTATCCAATAAATACCTGGACTACCTGGATCAGAGACCACAATCCTTGTCTTTTAACACTCGGTTAGACGCATCTTTAAAGTTACACGGATAGTCGCTATGGATCTGAGAGATCCATATGAGGAAAAGTTAATAATAAACAATAGTGTGTGCATATATTTGTTGCCAGACGGGGCATGGACCCTGGGAATGCAATGGACAGCACACCGATGCCTCGGAAAGGTTGGAGATCCTGGGTTCGATTCCCGGGGGTCATGGGCCATCTGGCTTCACCAACAAAAACATACACTCATGTTAAATATATCTATGGGTAAAGTCCGAATAGAGGTAATTTGAATACTAATATCTTATTCAAATATATAGATCTCGAAAAATATTGATATTTAACCATAACTTAACTTAAAGGCTTTGCTGCTTAAAGTAGTGTGTTAGAGCAGACCTAGATATCTGTCCCTCTAACTTTAAAAAGCGGCGGACAACTGAGAAATTTTCTTTGATGTTTCTCACTATGTTAGTAACTTGCACGGTTAACTTGTATATAAGGGTAAGTGAGTTTTGTTGGTGTAGGTAATGGTGGCCTGATGCAATCGACAGCATACCTATGGCCTGAAAGGCTGGAGATCCTGGGTTTTATTCTCGGGGGCGTTTGGTCTCACCAACAAAAACATACACTCTTGCTAAATATAAATTAAACTCCGAATCGAGGTATTTTGAATACAAATATTTTATTCAAATGTATAGATCTCGAAAAATATTTAACAATTGATTTTAGTTAAATAGTTTGGCCATATGAAGTAGCCCTATATACAACGTGAAGAAACATTTTGTTCAGGACGCTAGAAATATTTTAGTTAGTCGAAGAAAAAAAAAGAATATAATCTAAACAGATGAGTTTTCCACATGGCGAGAATAAGATGAAAGAAGTTAAATGAGTTATGGCCTCCTCCCTTCTCTAACAATTCTTTCTGATGAATCATCGAGAATCATGCCTGAATGAAATAGTCCAGGTGTAAAGTTAGAGCCTAAATTTCTATTTCTTAAATTTGAAATTAGTCTTCCAGTATCTTCTATTTAATGAGGTAGTAGCTATATTTTTAAAGATTTTAGTAAATAAAATAAAATTTTTATTGTTTTTTTTTTTTTTTTTTTTTTTTAATATAGTTTTTTTCACCTTAGAGGTAGGTGTAATTGTCAATCGTTTAATGAAAAAGAAAAATTCTCTTAAATAAGGTCAATGAAAATTTAATTAACAAAAACATTTTTAAAATGTGTCGTTAATATTTTTTTCGGCTGCTGAGGTCATTTACGGGTTTATTTTTTATATACAGTATTTATATAATATTATCAAGGAAAGGTTGCAGGAGCAGAGAGTGGCAGCAAAATTTTTTTCTTTAAATATTTTATTGGGCCGACGTTTCGGCCTCGATAGAGGGAGCCCAATAAGTGTCAAGGAAATATATATAATTTGTATTAGGCAGCTATGTATAATGATGCTTATTAGGTGAAAGATCTCTCACCTGATGAGCATCATTACACATAGCTGCCTAATGCAAATTATATATTTCCTTGACACTTATCGTACCCTGAAGATGACCTATATCGAGACCGAAACGTCGGCTCAATAAAATATTTAAAGAAAAAAAAAATTTGGCTGCCAATCTCCCAACAAAACAAAAGAAATCAGTTGACGAATAAATATCTGGTAATGAAGGTTTGTCACTAATGCTACAAAGTTTGACATATTCATTTTTTTTTTAATATTGGCTTTTAGCCATTGGCCTTCTAGCCAAAAAGGCAGATTCATTACATTCGAGGGTAAAGTTTTTCATGTTCTTTTCCTTAAAGCTTATATAATACTGTATAATAGCGAGACAAAATAAAATTATTTTTTTTCCCACACACAAATACACACAGTCTTTTCGGCAACTCAGGCCATATAAGACTTTTACGATACACGTATTTTTCTTAATATAGCTATATATTGTGGATCCAGGGATATTTATTTAAGCCATTTGGTATCCAAATGGAAAAATTATTTCTTGATCCTCGAGAAAAGAAAAAAATAAAACACTCAAATTGTACTGAAATTTCTAAAGATTCCATTTTGAAATGATAGCACGTAACTGCTTTTGTAGTTAAATATTAAAATCCCGAAAATGTCTCCTTATTTATTAATTCAAGTCGAGCAGACAAGAATTGAATAAAGGATCTATTACCATATTAATACATCTAAAACAATTAACTCCAAGATTTGATAAGCTTGCTTGGACACGCGCCAGTGGAGATAAAGCTAAAATAAACCCTCTAAATGGAAATTATTATGCAATCTTTTTTTTTTTTTTTTCAAAATCTGTCTAGTCAAAAATGAATTTAAATCTTTGTATTAATATAATAATCCTTGGTTTAATTGATCTTACTTATATTTTGACAAGACTGCCTGTCTGTTTCTATTTAGGCCCAATCGTGAGAGTAATGCCCAATTTCCTTTAAATTGAAATTAATGTTATCCTCTATAATTCCCTTGAAATACCCAATTGTTTCTCCCTATAAGGTCTATCAGTAAGCACTTTTGAACCACCCTCCCTTCATGCATTCTAGATCTTCCGTCCAACCTAATTGCTGATTTAATCACTCTAATAACGTCTCGAGATACTTGAACATTCACTTCCTCATTAAGTAGCCTATCTTATTGCCAGTGTTCTAATTAATTTTCCAGCTATAAATATTATTTCTCAGGCTGAATTTCAGCATTAAGATTGCATTTTTTTAGGATCCTTTTTTTTTTAAGAATCCACTTGTTAAACCAGTAGAGGGACAGACATCAGGGTCTGCTCTAACACACTACTGTAAGCAGCAAAGCCTTTAAGGCAGTGAGGTTCATTATAGATAAATATTTTCGAGATTTATATATTTGAATTAGATATTAGTATTCAAGACATCTCGATTCTTTTCGGTCCATGCCTATGCCCCGGAAAGGCTGGAGATCCTGGGTTCGATTCCCGGGGGCCATGGGATGTTTGGCCTCGCCAATAAATAACACTCACAGCTTTGTTAGATATATTAGAGTAAAATTTTGAAAAATAACTAAGCAGTCAACATTTAAAATTCAATTGAAATACACAGAGCCAATGGAAATTTTGAATCAATTGACTTTTTTATATTGGATTCATGTCGAGATTTTGATAGATCTTAACGTTTTGAGGTCCCCTGAATCCAAAAAGTGGTTTTCGCAATATGGTTTATGTGGGTGTGTCTGTCTGTGTTCAATTTAAAGCATGAATGCATTGAGCTAGGAGGTTGAAATTTTATATCTAAGTTAGGCACCTCCCTCGGGCGTGAAAATAAGCTTTTAATCAAAATCGGCCAAAGACTACTAGTACTTTACTGATGCACTTTTTCAGTTTTTTTCGATTTTCTCAAAATTCGCCCCAACGATTTTGATTAAAATTCAAAAATCAATTATTTTTTTAGACGCTCTTTAAAATGTATATTCTCATTTTGCTATTGAGATCTTCTGAAGACCACTTTACTCTTGTTCTTCATAGGAAAGATAGGAGAAATGGTTGCCATGGTAACAAAATATAAATATTTTCCCATACTTATAAATTTTACATCTTGAATTCAAATGTACTGTACTGTCGGAAACTAAATATATGTCGACACAAAAAATCTGGTGTGACAAGCACAGAACACAACTTTCGATAATCGAAGGTAAGAGAAAGTTGTGTGTTGTGGGACCAATCGCACCAGATTTTTTACTGATGAAATGCAAATGCTAAACTATGTAACTAAGGTGCTATGAGAAACTGAATATATCTCGACACAAAAAAATCTACACAACTTTCTTTTTATTTTACCGAAGGTAATACAAAGTTGTGTGTTGTGCGTTAAATCATCACATCATATTTCTAAGAAACCCCCTTCCTTCCACGCTCCACCCCCTCTACTCCTCTTTGACATTTCCCCTCTTGTGAGGAGAAAGGGAACACGACCTTGAAGCATCAGTTGGCATCCCTCGCCATTCGTTTACTAATCATCGCGTGTTTTATTACAAGTTTTTTTATTTATTTTGTGACTATCAGTGCTTATCAGTGTTTTAATTAGTGCTCTTGGATTATGGAAAACTATTTTTCGTTATCTTTCTTCGTTTTGGTTTCACACAGCGGGGTCAGAACATGATTATTTTTAATGGTAATTATAATAGTTTGATTTGTCTCCTTCTCTCTCTCTCTTACTCTATTAATTCTCTCGTGGAATTGTGTATCATAAAACTTTCAAGCATCTAAGTTCATATTTGTTCTTACTTTATATTATATTATAGAAATGTCTTACCTAAATTATTTTAATAATCAGTTATTAATGGATTTTCTAACAATCTCCATTTACTTATTCGCTTGATTGTCACTTGCATAAGAGAATACAAACTTGTTCTTTAGTTCCAATTCTCCCCGCTTGGTGTGTGAGATGATATCAGTGTCTTTCCTTTTTACTTTCTCTTACCTATGTATATATGTAATATATATATAGAAAGTATATATAATTAGGATTCATGTCAAAAATTCGATGTCGAGATTTTGATGGATCTTCACGTTTTGAGGTCCCCTGAAACCAAAAAAGTGGTTTTCGCGACATGGTCTGTCTGTGGGTGTGTGTGTGTGTTCAATTTTAAGCATGAAGGAATTGAGCTATGAGGCTGAAATTTTATATTTAAGTTAAACACCCCCTGGGACCGGAAAAATAAGCTTTTAATCAAAATCGGCCAAAGAGTACTAGTACTTTACTAATGTACTTTTTCAGTTTTTTTCGATTTTCTCAAAATTCACTCTTACGATTTTGATTAAAATTCAAAAATCAATTATTTTTTAGATGCTCTTTCAAATGTATATTCTCGTTTTGCCCTCAAAATTGTTTGAAGCACACTTTACTCTTGTGCTTCATAGGAAAGATAGGAGAAATGGTTGCCATGGTAACAAAATATAAATATTTTCCCATACTTATAAATTTTACATCTGAATTCAAATATTCCCTACTGCCGGGAACTAAATACATGTCGACACAAAAAATCTGGTGTGACAAGCACAGTACACAACTTTCGATTACCGAAGGTAAGAGAAAGTTGTGTGCTGTGCGCCAGTCACACCAGATTTTTTTTAATACTCCACAATTCAAAATTAATCTTTTCTTAAAATGAATTTGTTTTGTCTTTCATATTGAATGATATATTTTTTTATTTTTTTTTATGCGTTTATAACATTAAATAGATGATGATTAAAAATAATTAATTTTGCTATTATTTTTGGGCGCAAAATTTTTTTCACATCAACCCATCCTATACAAGAGGAACTTAAAAAAACGGATCCTTGGACTCTCAACAAATAATTTGATTGTAAATGGCTGTAGGGAAGAAAATCATGAAAAATAAATAATTGAAGTATTTAATCTTAAACTCTCGAGACCAATTGGGAGTTGTTAGTTTTTGCTCTTGTTTCCAAGGGTCTGAATAGGCTGGAGATCCCGGGCTCAAATTCAATTACCATAAATCTCACATTTAATTAGTCAAATTATTTCGAAATGTAGCAACTAATTTGGGACGAAGGGAGTATGTATTTTTTTTTTTTTAATGTTGTGTTTTTGATACCCTGCATTTATTAATATCCCTGACCAATATATTCATTTTAACTTGGATTTATTTAATTTAACTTGATATTAATTTGTTTAAACTTATAGTCAAGAGGTTTTCATAATATAAGTCAAGTCGGGTGGTGCTAAGGGTTTGTGAATGTAATAATGAAATTCTCACAAGGGTTCAATTAGAAAGAGTAATAACTTTTAACTAAATGTCCTAAAACGATTATTTGCTTAAAATTACATATAGGGTATTATTATTGTAATATAAAATTCGATAAAATTTACTTTCTCTTACCTATATATGTTAATATATAGAGAGATAAGATTGCAATCATGTTCAAAATTCGATGTCGAGATTTTGATGAAAATACACGAAGTGGGCCATGCAAAATGGACTGATTCTAGAGTTGCTATACAATTCGGGTTCAAATCCCACTTGCCGTGAAAATTTTCAAACATTGCCAATGTCTCCTCCGTCTCTCTGTAATTGGAGTTAATCTCTGTTGAGAGATGAGTAAAAAATAAAATTTAAAAAAAAACATCGACCAAAGAGTTCTAGTATTTTACTGATGCACTTTTTCAGTTTTCTTCTCAAAATATTCTGTAACACTTTTGATTGAATTCAATTAACTTATTTTTTTAAATCCTCTTAAAAAAAAAAAAAAAAAAAGTAGGCTCATTTTGACTCAATTTCTATTTGGAGATCAAATTTTTTATTCAGTCGCAATACTATCTCTATATACCTATTTTAATAAGCGTTTATGGGAGTTGCTCTACTAATTGGAAAATCGCTGTCCCAGGCAAATTTTATATAATATATCTTTTATTATTACTGAATAACAAGTATTAGTATAGATAATATATTAGCTATTCTTGGAATCTCATCCCTTATATTGTAATATAAATTTGCAAGATTCAATTAAATGAACTTCAAACCCCATAATGCACAGTCCTCTGTCGTGTCCCATTTCTAAAATTTTAAGACTTAAATACAAATGTTTCCAATTCGATGAGAAACGCTCATATATAGGCCTAGTGTAAATATAATATATATGAAAATAACTCAATACCGTGTATAGGCAAGAGAAAGTAGAAGACAGAACAAAGACAAAACAAACAATCCATCCAAATATCGGGTTTTTCTTATTTCCGAAAATTGAGATTGATTTTTTTTCCCTATCACACCTTTTTGTCTCATCAAATAAAGCATTTAAATCCTTCTGGATGATAAATCCGAAAAGCCCTTAGAATAAACGAAATAAAAATAATCCAATAAAGGATAATTAAATAAAATAAACTGGAGCTGGGTGTTCCAATTAGGATTAGATTTTTCATTACCAAGAGAGACCTTAATTTAGATAGCTGAGTAAGAGAAAATTTTATTTCAGCAAAATTTTTTTTTATTAGATTTATTCAGTTAATTCCGACGCGACAGATTTAATTAGTTAATTGTTATTATTTCTCACGTTTTGTTACTTTCTCCTCCTCCTAGCTCAATTTCTTCATGCTTAAAATTTAACACACACTCACAGACAGACCATGTCGCGAAAACCACTTTTTTGGACTCAGGGGACCTCAAAACGTATATATCCATCAAAATTTCGACATCGAATTTTTGACATGAAACCAATACTTTCTCTATATAATAATATATATTGGGGTAAGAGAAAGTAAAAAAACTTTTAGGGTGGTTGTGGGGGGGGGGCGTATTATTAAATAGCCCCGTGACCCGTCAAGTCTGTCTCAAGGGCGGATCCAGAGGTGTTTCTCGGGGGGGGGGGGTAATCTGGTGTGACTAGTCGCACAGCACACTATTACTTTTTTTTAATTTCGGTAATTTAAAAGCGCATTCTATACTTCTTTGCCAGAATATAAATACACATCAAATTTTTAAGTATTAATTTTAAAAATTTTACATTAAAAATAAATTTTTTTGCGAAAAAAGGTATTTTTTCGAATCTCGGAGGGGGGGGTAATTACCCCCTTTACCCCCCCCTGTATCCGCCCTTGGTCTGTCTGCGGCCCTGGGCGGATGGAAATATTGTTCATATTCAAATGCGGCTTTTTTCCTATTAATATTTTTTTTAAATAATTAATTTTTTCAATGTATAAAAATTGGTTTCATTAATAAAATCTATCCAACACTTTGGACAATCAACAAATACCATTTTTTTTTTTACGAAAGATAAATGAAATGTGAAATATTAAAGGGAAGGTCTTTAGGCTTTGATTGTCACTTGACTGTCCGAAGGATTCTCTTTGGTCGATTACCGGCTGATTAATGATGAGCTCTGAGGGTGGGGAGTTCATCCAGACCTATAATTCATCAATTATTTAGGCAAGATTAAACCGCTCTTTTAAAAATAGAAGAGTATATAATCTAAAAGAAAATTAAAAAAAAAAAATTTAGCCTACTCCTTAATGATCTCTACTTAACAAATGTTTTTTAAACATGAGTTAAATAATGCATAATTGTAAAAATAATAATTTATTATTCATTTTATAGAATACAATACAAATAAATAATTTCATTAATGCCTGAATGTAAATCTAACTCATATACAATCATGCTTCCAGGAAATTTGTTCTAATCCTTTTCTAATTTTATATAGACCTATGTCATTAGGGATGGAAAAGGCCTGGAAAAGTCGATTTCCGAATTTGGAATCGACTTGATATTTTTCAATTTTCGAAATCAATTAATCATTTCTGAAAGTCGACTTTTTTGTCTGTGGGAAAAAAAGTGTTAGTGTTAAAAAAAAGTGTACTTTTTAAAAACTCTATAACTCGTACTTAGGAGATACTCAGTAAATATTAAATATATTTATTTATTTGATTTATTAAGTATTTTAACATTTTATTAAATTCAATGCGCACTAATATTGTTACGTTATGTGTAGGTTTTAAAAGAAAGACGAAAGTCAAACAATAAAAACGTTACAAACTATACGGATACTAACAAGTAAGACAAAAGTCGAAGTCGTTCAGTTAGAAGCGATTCTAATCGACTTGAAAGAGTTTCAACTCGATTTTAAAAAGTCGATTATTTTCAGTAAAAGATCGATTCTTGACTAAAGTCAGACTTTTCCATCCCTAGGGACAACTAAGAACAGAAAATTAGCATGTAACCACAGGGGTCCACTGTGTGCACAAAAATCCATTTTCGGTCATACAATGACCATCATCAAGTCTGAAAAGTTTTCCAAAAAACACTCTGGCTTACGATTAGATCCAAAATTAACTGAATTAATCATTATTTTTTCTCAATATTAACCTTTAAACTCTTACCTTATACTAGTAATTTATTTATAATAGCAAATAATCTTATTAATTTATCCTCAGTCAGAGAGTTCCTCACCAATTAGTGATTAATTCTATTATTTTAAAACACTTATTGGTTCTTCTTATATTAAAAACAAAACTTTCAAATTTAAACTTAAATCACTAATTAAATAAATAACAATTAACAGAATTGTAGAGAAATAAAGATATACATATCTGATTCTTTGTAATCAAAACTCTATAAATGTCAATTGGTCGCAACTCGGGTCCGAAACGTCAACAATCAAATAAAGAATCAAATAAAAATTGACTCAAATTTTTATCTGATTTAATTTCTGACTGGCATTCTATTTTCCCCACAGTAAACAAAGAGCCACACCTATATCATCAATAAATTTTCCAACTAGTTTCAATTTGTATTTCTTCCTATTACTAGACTATAAATAACCTACTTTATTTTTATCTTTTAATTCTGGCTTGTAAAATCAAATCTAAAAATACCCCCTCCCCCTAAAGCCTAAAAATTGATAAAAGAGTTTGTTATCAATTTCCGACTGTAATACTCCATGCAACTAACATTACATACAATCTAGAGCCACTTCTTAATCAATAAAAAAAAAATTCTTTCTTTATAATAGGTTATCATAAAGAATATAAAATATAATTTCATCCATTTAAGTACAAATAAAAAATTACGAAACTTTACTATATATAGTACTAGTATTTTTTAATTTTACTAATTCATCAGGGAAAAAGTTATGACGATTTTTAAGAATCTCGTAAAAATGAATTAGCGTTCTAAACGTAGCTATACTAATAGGTAAAAAATTTTTATCGTTATAATGACAAAAAAAAAGGTAGAAATTTCATTTTATTAAATGAAAATTTATGAAACATTAAACGTTCTTGAAACTCCATTAAACGCTCTTACGGCTATTGATCATAATCATTTCAACTCTTAATGATGTCAGATGAAGTACTTCTACTTTTGGTTCTTTATTTCCTGGCCTCCTGGATAATGCGAAAAAAATAATTTCAAACTGGAACCACTTCGTTATTATAATATCCCAAGGGACAAATCGATCATTAATTAGTTAGAAGCTCGTGATGGATGAATATTCTATAAATAAGCCACGGATTAACGAATATAATTTTTACTTTCTCTTGCCTATATATATGTTAATATATATAGAGAGAAAGTATTGGGTCCATGTCAAAAATTCGATGTCAAGATTTTGATAGAAATAAATGTTTTAAGATCCCGTGAGTTCAAAAAATCTGGTTTGACTGGTCGCACAGCATACAACTTTCTCTTACCTTCGGTAATCGAAAGTTGTTTTCTGTGCTTGTCACACCAGATTTTTTTGTTTCGAGATATATTTAGTTTCCACCGATATATTAAAATTCAAGATGTAGAATTTATAAACATGTGAAATTATTTACTGTATATTTTTTAACCATGACAACCATTTCTCATATTTTTCTTTTCCTATGAAGTACAAGAGTACTTCAAACAATTTTGAGAGCAAAATGAGAATATACATTTTAAAAGGCATCAAAAAATAATTGATTTTTGAATTTTAATCAAAATCGTTAGAACGAATTTTGAGAAAAAATTTTGAAAAACTACATTTGTAAAGTACTAGTGATGAGAAGTGGCTGTAGACTTTGAATTGGGAATAGGAGACTTTGCAGCCAAAAAATAAATAAAAAACTTTTATTTAATTGTTAATCGTCAACGTTTCGGTCGCTAATCACGACCTTCCTCAGGACGATTAATTGTTAGAATACGGTCGACGGTTAACAATTAAATAAGTTTTTTATTTAATTCCTTGGATGCAAAGTCTCCTATATCCAATGTAAAGTACTAGTATTTTTTGGCCGATTTTGTTTAAAAGCTTCGTGTTACGACCCAGTGGGATACCTAACTTAAATATAAAATTTAAACCTCCTAGCTCTTTTCGTTCTTGAGATATTTTGTTCACAGACAGACAGACAGACAGACAGGGTAATTTTTTTTTTTTTGTTTACCTCAATATCTCGCGGCACCCTTGGGTACCGGGGCACACTGGTTGGTAAATACTGTTTTAGATGCTCTTTTAAAAATATATTCTTATTTTGCCCTTGATAACTTTTGAAGCACACATTACTCTTGTACTTCATAGAAAAGATAGGAGAAATGGTTGCCATGGTAACAAAATATTAATATATTTCCATGTTTAGAGGTAAACATCTTGAATTCTAATATATCGGCGGAAACTTAATATATATCGACACAAAAAATCTCGGATGGCAACCGCAGAACACTAAACATAAGAGAAAGTTGTATGCTGAGTGACCAGTCACACCTTATTTTTTATTTAAAAAGGTAATTTATAGGCAGTGGCCTACCTTTCGTGAGAGAAGCAAGTTTATTCATTTAAAAACAAATAGTTACATCTTTAGAGAAATAATAAATTTGTCAAATTTTTCCTTTGAGATGTTAGTTTGGGGGATACAGAAAAATCATTTGCGAGTGGTTGGATGACTTCTTTCTCAAAATCAACAGTATAATGATATCCAAACATCTTCCCCAACGATTTTATAGAAAAGGGAATAGTAGACTGAGTCAATCTGAGTATATATGGTAAAAGCCAATCAACTGTTCCAATATATGGCTGCGCCTGATATTAAACCCATTGGTGAGTTGCGGTGTCGAACTGGTTGTCTATGAGTCAGGGGAGACAAATCTTGATAACAATTTTTGAAAGAAATAATTTATTTTTATCTCTCTTTTATTATTAAAAGAGTATTTATTGTATGTTTATTTATAATTATATTTATTTTTTTTTTGTTCGTTTAACCGGAGGCTACTGGACTAAAAAGGTTACAAAAATATAATTATTTATATTTATGTCCATTTTTTCTCAAAAACAGTTCTAACATTTTTATTAATATTTTAAATATTCAATATTTACTAACTAAATATATTATCAATTGATATAAATAAATGTGCTTGAATTAACATACATGTATTGTAATTAGCATAATATGTATCATTGAAAGTATAACATATTATATGCCCAAAGTTGCAAAAATGAATGTAAAGGTTTCATCTTTTGGGAAATATATTTAAGGTGTCTCAGCTCGATGGAGCGTATTTATCAATCGATATGCCCTATATTTTCTGTGTTGGTTGAGATTTTTAATTGGAAGCAAATAAAACTTTTATATTTTATTAGAAGTCGTCAAGCTTATGGTGATTATCCCTCCTTTATTTCGTAGAAAAGTCCTGGATTTCAGCTTGTTCCCTACAATTTTTTAAGAAATACAGGACCTGTTTTATATTTATTTTTTAGTCCCATAATAGCCTACGAATTCTCTCTCAAAAACATAAGTCACCATATTCATAAATATCTTCAAGACAAACAAAATTGTCAGAAAAATACAGATGTTAAATATATATTTTAACATTTATGTACAAATCAAACAGAAAAAGGGTAAAAGATTTCTCTCTCTTCAGTCATTATTGTCAGACCTGACACGTTGTGTTTACTCTGAAGGGTAACTGTCATGGGAATAATTTTGGTTGAGTCGGTTCCTATTTCCTTCCTCAGGAGGAGGCATCTCAAATAGAATTGGATAATTTTTTGCCATGAGGTGGATTGGAATTCGAGTTGTCCTCAACTCAGGATTATGAGCTTAAATGCTTGCTTTATCCTCTCTACTAATCGCCTCCAGAAAAATTTCTATATTATTGAATAAAAAATAATAAAATAATAAAAATTTAATTTAAAATATACTAGGTATAATATAATTTTTTATTAATTATAAAAATAATTACTGTAGAATAACAAATAAATTGTATAATGCTCATTTAATGCTATTAATAAATTTTTGTTTTGATATAAATAAACTAAGAAGTTAATGTTCGATTTTTAATTATCTTTAAACCCATAATATTGTTTTATTATTGGAGTTTTGAGGACATGATTCTCTCAGACGTGAGGGTCGTTTTGTTTAGTCGCAAAGCAATCAAAGCGAACCGATCCCCTCCATTGCTAGGCCTCCCACCCATTTCGGTAGAAAATGTTATCTGACTACTCACTCCCACTCGGATTGTGGCTATCTCTTCTCAGAGGATGGGAATGGGACGCGGGTTTGGGTGTGAGCAGCCCCAATGGGTGGGGATTGGGAACTCCCCGGGGTTGCTGCGGACGATGGCATGCGCGTCCAGGGGGCGCAATCTAGCGCGGGGGTTGCAAAATCAATACCACCCCTTCCCTCTGAAACACCCACACGCACACACATACACAACAAAGACCCTCTCTTGTAATAAGACAAGACCGCTTGTGCCTACCTTCACTAGGTAATTAAAGAGATTAGCAATGCAAAATTGTTGGTCGTCATCATCAACGGGGATGCGATATTTTCAACTTGATCTAAAAATAACATTATTTACAGACCATGCGATTAAAAAATCAAAATAAACAACAAGCATCCACCCTGTGGCCGAGAGATTAAAGATGTTGATAAATGTCAATATTGATAATCTAAAAGTCAAAGAGAGTGGTTTCGGACCCCAGTCAGTCCGATGAATTTATTTAAATAAAAAAAAAATCAACCATTTTCAAGGGGGTGGTTGTGATCTTTCTGCTGGAAAAGCCCATTAAAAACTTAAAAGAAAAGTATATTGATGTCGTTATCAAATGACTCATTGAAATAGATTAAAGGTATACTATATAGTATCAAGCCAATTATTTTTTCTTTAATCAAAGGAAAATTGAATAAATAATTAAAATACTAGCCATACTGTGAAGCCTATTCATGGTCAGAGTTGCAAGTCCCTTTTGGTGTTTATTTGTCGCAAATAAATATATACCGGTAATTAATTATCCTCAAACCATGTGACTGGTTTTCAATTCACTAATTTTTAATTAATCTAGATGCTGGTGGTGGTTAACCAAATAGTCGACTGCTAACCTAAAATTTAATCCTCTATTCTTTCTCGATAATTGAGAAAAATCATTCTGATTAAATTCAAAAATTACATTAAAACTTCCTTTAGCAATTAACAATTAATTGAAATGAATAATTAAATGAGATAAAAAATAAAATCCCCCCCCCCCCCCCCCCCATAAATTAAACTCTGTTAGTAAATAAAAAAAATTTTCATTCAAAAATTTCATGGGAAAGGAACGGACAAACACAGACACTTATTTTAGTAATATTATATAGATAGTAGTATACGGTACATGTATAATTTATAATCTAGCGTCAAGTGGTTCTGTTCGTGACCTAGACACCTTATATTTACTTGTGCCAAGATAAATTAATATGAGTCGTTAAGAGAGTAATTCGTATTTCCAAAGTAATTTACACGTCAATAAACGGGGGAAATATAGACTACTGTAGATCTTTATAATATAAATGATTTTTATATATTCCCTTCATGAGCTTAATATAGACATTTACACATGATGATTATTTATAGCATGAGAGACGTGATGGGGCAGTGGACAGCAGCAACATTAAGCTGTTTGCCACTCACTTCGTTAAACTCGCTTCCTAAAATTAAACTTCCTCGAATTAATCTGAATGTGCTTATCATTTACCTATTTAAAGAATATAATCTATGATTGGCCAAGTCACCTAAAATATTCTTTAAATTACAATAGAAGATAACTTATAATTTGTAAAAACTTTATCCAAAATTCAAATCAAATTCAAATAGACTTGGTTTTTGTTTCGATCTCATTCCTTTTTATAATTAAATCATCCTCAATTTTTTACAAGAATTTTTTTTTTTAACACTCACACTTTTACAAGAATTGTTTTCCATATATTTCATTTTTATTTTTGGAAAATGTATTAATTAATTTCTTTTTTACTTTCTCTTACCCTTTTTATGAATATATATATAGAGAGAAAGTATTGGATTCATGTCAAAAATTCATCGAGATTTTGATGATTCACGGAGCCCCGACCACCCAAAGAAAGAGCTAGGAGGATGAAATTTTATATTTAAGTTTTGTCACCCTCCTGACGTGAAAAAACTTTTAACAAAATCGGCCAAAAAGTACTAGTACTTTACTGATCACTTTTTCAGTTTTTTCTCGATTTTCTCAAAATTCCTCCAATGATTTTGTTTAAAATTCATAAATAATTATTTTTTAGATTCTCTTTAAAAGTATATCTGAATTTTTTGTGAAATCTTCTGAAGACCACTTTACTCTTCCCAAGAAAGAAGGAGAACACAAAATCCCACATCTACTCCCTCTCGGAACAACACAAGACCCAACCACCGACCAAAAAACCCCGCCCCTTCAACCCCCCAAAATTCCAAATTCAAAATATCTTTTTACTTTCTCTTACCTCTATATAGTAATATATATAGAGAGAGAAAGATTCGATCATGTCAAAAATTCGATGTCGAGATTTTGATGGATATACATGTTTTAGGTCCCCTGAGTCCAAAAAGGGCCAAATTGCGTGTGTGTGTGGATGTGTGTCTGTGTGTGTCTGTGTGTGGGACAGATTTTTAGTATGAAGGAGTTGAGTAGGGATTGAAATTTTATATTTAACTTAGTACCTTTGAAGAATCTCAAAATAACTTTTGAACAAAATCGGCCAAAAGTACTATACTTTACTAATGTACTTTTTCAGTTTTTTTCGATTTTCTCAAAATTTCCTCCAAGGATTTTTTTAAAATTCATAAATGAACTATTTTTAGATGCTCTTTAAAATGTATATTCTCATTTTGCCGTTGAAATCTTCTGAAGACCACTTTACTCTTGTTCTTCATAGGAAAGATAGAAATGGTTGCATGGTAACGGAATTTAAATCTTTTTCTTTTTATTAGATTAAAAATCAATTATTAATTAAATTCCCATTTATTTTTATTTTATTTGTGTCTTTAATTGTTTCAAAGAAAACATATATTCTCTCTCTCACTTCAAACATTATCTCTCTCTCTACTCTTTTAAATTCCCTTTCCACCTTATCTTCGAATAGGAACAATGTTAATTTCCTATAGGGATTTGTATGTTAATTTCGATTCAAAAGGGGTCCCCTTTAGAACTTTTTAGGCATTTAAAATTTTTTTTCCAATTCTTATGAAATTTTGTATTTATTTACGATTCTATATTGTGTATAAAATTCCAAATATGAGATTAAAATTTTGAAAATAACCATAGTTTATTTGAAGCAGCAACATTTAAAATCAAGTTTGAAACTAAGGGCTATCGAAACTAAATATATCTCGACACAAAAAATCTGGTGTGTCCACACATCAACTTTCTCTACCGAAGGGTAAGAGAAAGTTGTGTCTGTATCCCCGATTTTTTACTTTCTCTTACCCTATATATGAAATATATAGAGTATTGGATTAATGTCAAAAATTCAATGTCGAGATTTTGATGGATATACACGTTTTGAGGCCCCCGAAATCCAAAGAAAGAGCTAGGAGGATGAAATTTTATATTTAAGTTTTGTACCCTCCTGGACCGTGAAAATAAGCTTTTAAACAAAATCGGCCAAAAAGTACTAGTACTTTACTGATGTACTTTTTCAGTTTTTTTTTCGATTTTCTCAAAATTCGCTCCAATGATTTTGTTTAAAATTCATAAATGAATTATTTTTTAGATGCTCTTTAAAAAGTATATCAGTGAATTTGTTTGTGGAAATCGTTTGAAGTACACTTTACTGAGGTTGAAGCATTCGTAGCTCAAAGCCATCTATGAATTATCGCGTGGTCAAGTTTAGTTACAAATATTCCATTGTCTAAACTATTTAGCTAAAAGTTATGAAGGCTCAAAAATCGGTCGAAATGTTTTAATTAAAGAGTATGGTAGTGCAAGTGTTTAATTTTAAGGAAACTTGGCGAGAGTGCTAACGTGCTCTCAGATCCCTCTTGATTGCCTAATTTTTACATCTTTTAAATATTATTTTTCTAAAAATTGATTAAACAATAATTGAATTGTATCATAATATTAATAAAATTAATTTTAAAATAAAATAACTCATTCTCTCTCTCTTCAATTAATTAAAAACAATGTGTTTTGTTTTTAAACATACTTTATTTAATGTGTTTATATTATTTTATTAATAGCCTGTTTTCATTTGTCAAAACGATGCAGCAAAATGACGATAGGAAATATTTTAAAATATGATCGGTATAATTAATAGCATAGATGAATATGGTTATTAATTCGAGTTTTGAGCATTTGTTTTGTTACTTTTTGACAGGTGAATATATATAATATAGTTTCAAAACAACTTAAATAATGAATTTTTTTCGTAATTCATGGAAAAAAATTCGATTTTGAGATTTTGATAAATATACACGTTTTAAGGTTGAAATTTAATATTTAAGTTAAGGACTCCCATGGCACTTTTCACATATTTATAAATTTTACATCACTCCGAATTATAATGTACTGCCGTAAACTAAATAAATATATGTCGACACAAAAAAACCTGGTGTGACAAGCACAAAACACAACTTCCAACTGCCTGCTGTGAGACCATCTCACCAAAGTTTTTAAATTTCTTTTATTATTATTATTATTATTATTTTTTACACTTTTAATTAAATAAAAAAAATTTTATAAAAAATTCAATTAGAGATCATACAATTTTTAAGAATGTTCATAAAAATACGAATATTATTTTTTCAAGATAGATTAAAATCTTCCTGTTAAAGTAAGGTTATGCTCTACATCTCGTCCATCTATCTTTTAATTAAATATGAACTAATAAAATTTATCATGACCATGACCCGTGGATCAGAAAGAAGACATTAGCTTATCGTGCCTAAGGTCTGAGGTTCGCTTCCCGTCCCAAACGAGAAAAATGTATTATTTTAATTGGCTCTAATCATTTGAAATAAATAGAGATGGGGTCTAAATGGCCTATAATTAAGGTGATATTTAACAATATAACTGAGAAGGTTGTCAAATAATCATCATCTCAGAGTTTAATTATTGACAATTTTCTCAATCATATAATAATAATGATACTAAACGCACATTGTAAAGAAATGTATTTTACTAATATGTAAGAAAAAGTAAAAATGAAATTTAAATGTTATTTAAAGTCTTTTTTTTGGCATCAAAGGCCGAAAATGCATTTACGGGTAGAGTTCTTCTCTATTTATTTCATTTGGATTGGTAGCCAATCCAATTAAAATAAATTTTTGTCGCATACGACGGGATACGAACTCTTGACCCCTATCACAGGAGGCAGAAACTCTACCACCGTGCTATGGCCCAAGGGCAAAATGAAATAAAAAAAAATATCGCGGCAAAAATGTTCAACGTGTGCCTCGGGTTGGCCACGCCTGGTTTTTGCTAACCCGATAAAATAAGATGCTGTTTAGTTGTCTCTTTACAGGCGCTGGTAATATTTCAAAGATATTTTCTAATCTTTTTTCAAGGCTTTTGATTTCTAAGTTTTAAATAATATTTACGATAACTTGTTATCAAAGCATCAATCATAAATTATTAGCCTTTTGATTAAAAAAAGTTTTCATTTGTCCGTCTCGGATTTGAAACAAAGATTTTTTTTTTTAATTCGTTGTAATGTCTTTTTCGGTATTTAAGGACATTTATTCCTAATTATCGAGTGGTAGTCATTCAATTGAAATAAATAATTTTCCTTCGAGACGGGAAGCGAACCCGGGACTCCAGAAGCTAAATTGTCTTATCTCTAAGCCAAAGATTGTTACTTTTAAGGTCATAATTATTAATATCTCAATTAAATTGGCAATAATTGAAATAAATAGGCTGGTATCTAAATGACATCAGATGCTGAAAAAACCATAAACAAAAAAAAAAGTTAAGCCTATTGACTATATTTGTTTACACAAAATTATTTGAAATTTTTTTGAATTTTTCTTTACTCCATTCGACTTGCATATGAATACAAATTCAAAAAGTTACTCTGGACAATATTTCTTTTGCCTTATTATATTTTTATTCTCACACAACAAACATTTCATTAAAAAAATTTTTCATCAGAAAAAAAGTAATATTAATAAAATCCTTTTTTTTTCTCTTTGCGACCTTTTTCAAAAGAACAATATAATTTTACTTTTACGTAAAATAAAAAAAAAAAAAAACTTCCAACACCTACAAGTGATTCCGGTATAACCTTTATAACAAATGTTTTATCAAAGAATTATTCCCATGTGATTTTTTTTTATTTTTTTCTTTTTTATGAATTCCCGAATTTCCTTTCATATCCTTTTTCTTGAAATCGTTCTCCACGCTGACATCAAAATTTTTTATAGAAATAAATAAAAAAGTAATGTAACCTAGAAAATTATTAGTAACGTATTTATTTAATTTTACGAACTCAAGAAAATGGTTTAATAAGTTAAAAACTGTAGTTTTTGTAGATATATTAATTTGAATTAGATATTGAACGAAAACATGGATAGGTTGTTGGGTTTAATTCTTGCCATAGTAGAGATATAGATCTCGCCTATTCCACTAAGATTGATGGGTTTGCTTTTCCTTTAGAACGATGGAATTTTTCTAAATTATATTATCAATTAATTAAAGGGGTTGAGAGTAATTAATCCAGCAACTTTATAGCTCCACCTGACGTCCTTTTATTTGGCAGATATATTCGATGCGTCGAACACACATGGCATCTTCAGATGCCCCGAGGATATACGTTAAATGTGGCTTAGTCTATTTATTATCATAATGCACTTAGGGGCAGTTATACATAACGGAGGTGCCTTCTCTAAGCTGATTTGACCGCTCCCTGTGTCCATAGCAATTTTTTTTTATTTGAATTAGATATTATTCGATATAGGTATGTTCTTTATATCAGATCAGACATGCGCAGTCAAATTATCTATTGACTAGGCGTGGTCCGCTCTAGATAAGAACTCGAAAAATCCCTTTATACATTCAGTGATGTGTTGCCTACCCTCCAGAAACCCAAAACGAAATGATTTATTACACCAACCTACTTTCTAAAATTTTCTTACCTCACCCCTGATAGAAAGATAAAAATCTTAAAAAAAAAATAAAAACAAAAAAAAAATTAGAACCTTAAGTAAAAAAAAAAAAAAATAATTTATTATAAATTGTAATCCACGAAATAAAATAATTATAGAGTAATTTAAAACCCCTTGGATTTGGCCTTAATTTTTCCACTTGTCAATTGTTCGTTCGCATGATTCATACTCTTTACCCAAATTTACTGTAAATGCTGTTTGGACCGGCCTAATTTCAAAGCGCGAGCGCATAATTAACTCGTGTTAACAAGTTTAAATTGACCGAGAACCTCAGAGAACACAATCATAGAAGGCAAAACTGATGTTAACAGATTGGATACAAATGTCGATCGAACTTTTGATAATAAATCCATCAGCTATGAATAAGAAATCAACTAACAAAAGTAGGGAAATGCAATTCAAATAAACATCAAGGCTAGTTGTTTGTTTTTAAAGAGTACTATATTGAACAAAACATAAACAACATCAACGAATCATGTTGTTGTGTTGAGTCCTTGCTATCATTTTATGGGCATCATAAATCATCAACTAAATATAGGAGTTCAAGCAGGGTGGTTCGGATAAAACCAGGGTGGTTAAAACAACAGGTTAAAACCGGTTTTAGCCGTCCTGGTTTTAATCCAATTTTGACCAGTGGTTTTTATTGAAATAAACAAATAAATTTTAGCCGAGCGCACAACTATTCAAGAAAAAAATATTGCCCCCCTCCCTCCTAATGTTATACATATTATATATCATTTTACTCGAGAGGAAGTCTAGTTTCTGAATATATAAAAAAAATTATAGGTTATGTAAGAAAAAATATTTGCCCCCCCCCGTACACCCCCCTAATGGTCCTATATTTACCAAAAGCTTTTCAGTTCTTGGCCTCTACCCCTAGTTTATAGGTGCAAAATTTCAAAACAATTGAACAAATAGTTTTTGAGTTTTCTTTGACGAAAAAATTACCACAGACACACACATACAGACATCATTCCAAAAACTACTTAAATGGATTCAGGTGACCTCAAAACGCATTTTGGCAGTTTCAAAAAAATTTCGATTTTTTTTTTAAGATTACATTAACTTTACCTATCCAACGGTTGATGGGCAAAGTTAAAAAGTATTTGTATTCTTTGAACTTTTTTTTTCTATAATAATATATACAAAATGCATTAAATGCATTAATATTTGTAAATAATTTAATAAAATAATTTTTTTCTTCATATTATTTTTTCATTAAATTATTTTAATCTATTAATTTTTTTTTTCCAAATTATATTCCTTCAAAGAGTAAAAACAAAGAGACGCAGAGCACTCTAGCGGACAACAAGTTCAAACAATCAGTCTGGCTTCCACCTCTACACTCGTTCGGTTCGTTTTCTTTAAGTGATTTATTTAGTGCTTTAAAAAATTATAAAATGTGTTCAGTGAGTTTAATTTTCATTGTGATGTGTCTTCAAGTAGTAAATTTTATATCGTGAAGCACCTGCCATCACCTTTGACTCAGGTATATTGAAATTTATTTAATTAATTATCCAACTCCCTTCAAGCCAAGCCAAAAGAACATGCTAATTATTTAAAAAAAAAAAAAATTGACCAGAAAATTATAAAATAATTTTATTAAGTGTTCTATTATCAATAGAAATTATTTTATGGGAGTTTGTTAAGAAGAAAATTTGATCCATGTGTGAGTGTCTTTACTGGGAATTTTTAACTTTTTTTTTTTCTTTTTATTATTTTTTTTTTTAAGGAAATGTTTTTAGATAATGGAAGATTTTATAAAAAGATCCTAGATGATTTTTTATTGAGTTCTTCCGACAGGCGATCTGCTTACTTAAATACATTTATATTAGGCCTAATATCATTTTTTTTTTCAGAGTAATAATTTTCCAATTTTTTTTTATTATATTGGTTAATAAAATTTTTATATAAATTAACTGCACACTAACTAGTGTTTTGATTAAACGCACAAATATCGGAACAAATTTGTTTTGATTCATCATTCTTATAAACTATAATATTTTTCATTTTATTTACCCGTAATGCAATTATTTAATAATAAAAAAAAACTTGAAAATTAAGAAAGGAAATTCTTTTAATTGTCGTTTCCTATTTTGTCTTCGACAATGAAAAGGAGGGTGGTGGGAGAGAAAGGTTAGAGGGGAGGGAGGGGAAGGTGAGCAGGCGCCAATCGTTTCTTAAACAGTTCTCACATTCGTCCCGCCTAATAACCTTTATCTTTCTCAATCAATTAGATAATTTCTTGGAAATGGTATTTATATTAATATTATAAATATCTTTTCTTTCTCTTTTCTCCATGTAAAAAAAAACTTATTTTACATTAATTTTTAATGGAAAATTTTTTACTTCCTTTATCCCTATACGTGATCGTCCACATGAAAAGGTACCAAAATCTTCACCGGAGTGCCCTGGTCAAAATATAAAAAAAGTGTTTGTTTTTTTAACCACCCTGAGTTCAAGCTGATTAACGAGTAAAAAAATAATAATATCTGTTGAAAATATCCGGACGTTGTGCGAAATATTTAAGCGCATTATTATTTTTTTTATTACTATTTCTAATAGTAGGCCCTATATGATGGAAATATTAAAGCCGAAATGTTTCAACCTAATTGAAATTATTTATTTATTTTATGGGCAGCTAACAGCTAAAGGCAGAAGGGGGTGGGGGGGGGAATAAATATTTGGGCCCCGTACTCAGCCTTAATAGAAAAAATCTGGTGTGACTGTCGCACACCACACAACTTTCTCTTATCAAAGGTAAAATAAAGTTGTGTGTTGTGCGATCAGTAACACCAGATTTTTTATTTATTAATTTTTTTTTTACCGACAAGAAGGAACTTTATTTGTTGTATGTCGGGAAGCGAATAGTCCTAGTTCATATAGGCTATATATATATATTAGTAATTTTATTTTTTACTCAAAATATTAATATTCATCTTGTTTATAAAAGGCTATTTAGGGAGCTTACAAGCATTACGTACGGTAACGCAATTTGGGGGACTCGTAAAACGTTACCATGCGTTACAAGGGGGGAGGGGGGGGTTGAACAAGTCGGTGCGTAACTGGTATTTTAGCGACTTTCCGTTACTTTGCGCAACATAATTGTGACTTTTAGAAAATATGGCCACTTAAGCGTTACGTAACGTCTAGGGGGGGGGTCGCAGAAAAATGTTACGGCGCGTTACATGGGGGCGAGGGGGGTCAAAAATCTTCAAAAATTGCGTTACGTAATACTTGTACCCTCCCTTATTGAATAAGTTTAAAATTTGTTTATTACTCGCTTTGAAGTCTTAATCACGTCTCCGGTTTCAATTTAAATTATTTAATACGGTAAATATTTGAAAACTTAAGTCATATTAACTTGTATGAAGTATATTTAAACAAAATAACGTTAAACATCATTAATGACAAATAGTTTTAGAACTTTCTCTAAAAACTTGAAATATAACATCATCCTATAAAATTCAATTTTTTATGATAAATATTTATACTTATTCTGAAGGAAAATGAAAAATGATAATAATATTTATAAAATGAATTTAATTTTTAAGTGATAAGTAAAATAAATTGAAATTTTTGATTATTTTATTTAGGAATATATATCATTGATATTTTAGTTTTTAACGCTTATTATAATATAAATATTTTAAATTCATTTTCTGACATTATCCAAATGAAAAGACATAAACATAAACAAAATATGTCATTTAACAGGATCGGATATTCTTTAATTTCGCCTCCATAGGTATAATATTAAATTTCATGAGACAATATAATGATAATTCAATTTTCTAATTAAATAGGCCTATATAAGAGAAAGTTGGGTGCTGTGCGGCCATCACGCCAGATTTTTATTATTATTTTTACTATTTAAATTGCAATTTTATCTCAATATCGACCCTATTTCTTTATTAATTACTTCACCTCTTAAATTTAAGTCAATTAAAATTTTATTATAGCTAAATTATTAACTAAAATAAGTTGGCATAAACTCTGAGAAGATATATTCATTGTCTAATTAAAATAATTCAATTTAGTTTTATAGTCAATCTCTCGAGTATAACTCCTTTATAATGGAAGTGTGATGATCTATGGGAAAATTTACATTACATATTTTAATAATAAAATGGTTAGTATAAAAAAATTTGATCTATAGATAAAATGATATATACAGCATCTTAGTGAGAGTAAAGTAAAATATTATTCATTATAGAATAGTAATTTTTAGTATATTGTCTCAGAGGTTTCATAAAATATTTTAAAACTTTTCTTTTAGAATTTGTCATATCATAACATTAACGCAAATACATACTTACATGAAACATAGTCAGATGTTTTTAAAACTAATCGATCTTATTATGATTAAAGTCTGATGTGGTCATAGAGAGAAAAATGATAAAATGATTTTGAATAATCAAAAAAAAAAAAAAAAAAAATTAAATTTTTTTCCTTTTTTTTCCGTGAAAGGTTTTATAAAAATTTTAAAATTTTGATTGTGGTTTTTTATTGCATTCAAAAGTATTTAAGGAAAACAAAATTTAGGTTTTCAAAATATCGAATAGTTTTTTAGATACTTCGAATTTTTTGAAATTTATTAAATCAGGTGTAATAGTCATGTACAAAAAAGTTATGTGTTGCACATATTAGATGTTTATCTTGTTAAAAACAATCATTTTTTACAACGCTTTTATTAACTTGCTTTCCTGTTTTTCCGACAAATCTGCAAAATTATTTTACTTTTTTTAAGTCAGTAGCTTGAACATTCAAGAAAGATTGATAATACATTTTGTGACGAAGACCTTTTAAAAGAAAAAATCCAAAACTAACAATTTTATAATAATTAAAAGTAAACACTAGGTTTAGTTAAAAAAAAATTTTATTTGGTTTTTTGTTCATTTCGATGTTAAAACATCATCATCAGTAACTTATTATAAACTCTTTTTTAAATTAAACCTAGTGTTTACTTTTAATTATTATTAAATTATTTTAAAAATGTTTAAACTAGTGCCAACGGTGAATTCCTTAGACTATATTAAAAACTATTTGAATAAATTTTATACTTATTTAAAAATTCCATTGAAACAATGCTTAATTCAAATATAATTATATTTTAGTAATCTTCTTCTACTTGGCCTTCTCTCTATGCGGGGTTGGAAAAATTAATTTAAAAAAAAATGAGACCGAGAGAAAAACAAGCCGACCCGTCTCACTACCGTCTAAGGCCGGATTCACACACAAGTGGCGTTTGCCACTGGCGTGGAGATGGCGTGGCGCTGGACATGGCGTGGTGTGGATAAGATGTGGCGCGTGCATACACACACAAATGGCTCACTCCACTCCAGTCACTTTATCTGAGCAAATATTTCCAACACCGTTCTCCAATTCCAAATCAAGATAGATATTCTGCATATGCATTTAAATATTAAATCTAAATAAAAATATTTATTTTATAATTTGTGTAGTTATTTATGTTTATTTAACCATATTTAATTTATTTTAATATTTAATTTTTTACAAAGTAATGAAATATATGATATAATAAAGCAAATTTGGATATTAAAATCCATATCGCATCAATAATTTAAGGGCAAAGGTTGCGAAACAAATGGTTTGCTAGTGGCGAACGCCACTTATGGTCGCCATAGATGGCGTCGGAATGGTGTGGTTTCGGCGCCATTCGCCACGCCTCCGCCACGCCATGTCAGTGTATATTGGGCTATAGGTTAACATAGAAGTGGCAGAAGCCAGATCCACGCCATCGCCACGCCACGCCATACGCCACTTGTGTGGAATTGGGCCTAATGATGATTAATATGAAAAAAGGGAGAAAAAAAGGCTGGCCTTACCTCGGGTAGTTCGTGATTTTCATCCTCGTACTCACTAGAAGTGAGCCCCTGACTGGATAATTAATATTTTAGACCAGCGTTTCCTAAAGTGTGAGTCGCCACCCGGGTCGTAGAAAAATTTTGCCTTGTCGCGAAAAAAAATTGTAAAAACACAAAAAAAAATTTTAATTTACCTATTATTTTTTTTTTTTTATATCAGTTAGACACTAGGAATAGTGGCAAAGTGTGTATTTATACTCATTCATATAGCTTAAAACAAACAAATACCACAACTTGATTTTTATTTTATTTTATTTTTTTTTTTTTAAACATTCACACTTTTTTCTCATTCGTCCTCACATTCACACACACATTCACACAGTCTTTTCGGCAACTCAGGCCATATAAGACTTTTTACGATATCCGTTATTGATAAATATACATATATGGGGTCCAGGCATTCTTATTTAAGCCATTTGGTATCCAATTGGCTTAAATAAAGTTATCGGACTGCCTGGGGTCCGAACCCGCGACGTTCGGTGTAGAAGGTAGACACGCTACCATAGGCGTAGCCAGAAATTTTTGATGGGGGGGGGTTTGGGATTATTTCTCCCCCCCCCACCCCGGCTAATGGGGCAGTATAGGGCGTCTAATGGAATATATGACTAGCCCCACCCCCCCCCCCCGAGGTGGCTCGGGCCCGCCCTTTCTTAATTAAATGCCGCAATTTTTCAATCAACTTGTATCAGGCAATAAATAATGCAAATCTCTTAATTTTATGTATATGGGCCTAAAATACCGGGGTGTCTCTCTATGGGTTTCTCTTGACCAGACTCTTATCTCAGACCGCTTTAAGAAAAAAAATAAAAAATTTATTTATATAATAATTTTTATTATTTTTCATTTGCGAGATTTAATCAATTTTAAGCGGCTTTAATTTTTTATAAAGCATAACAAAAATCAATTCTTTTCAATGGGAAAATTCTGAATTTTCTCGAATTTTTTGCGTTTTATTTAATTTTTTTTTTTTTTTTTTTTTTTTTTTTAAGCTAGAGAAAATTATTATATTTTACTTTCTCTTACACTATATATGAAATATATAGAGAGAAAAAGTATTTTGCATTATAGAGCTTAGATATCTAGTCATGGCTTGGGTCCAATGGGGGGGTTTGAACCCCCAAAACCCCCCCCCGTGGCTACGCCTATGCACGCTACCAACTACTCCAAGCCCCGTGGGCCTTGATTTTTATTATAAAATAAAATTTGATTTGTAAATAAAAGTTTTTTTATTTTCGGCGCCAGGGGGGTGCCTAACTTAAATATAAAATTTCAACCTCGTAGCTCTTTTAGTTCATGAGATATTTTGTTCACAGACCCACAGACAGACCATGTCGCGAAAACCATTTTTTACGACGTCCCTGTTTGGAAATTAATTATTTTAATTAATGAACGGAAATGATAGATAACTTCATTTCTTTCCAGAGGTTCCATACATACATAAAAATCAATATTCAGTATTAAAACTCTGCGTAATACTCTTTTTAAAATATGGATATTACATTTACTCTTTATCCTCTTTATCGAACAAAGTGTCGGAGTAACTTTTTGCTACATTAACTTGGGATGAAAATGAGTTCCACCATGTTTAACCGGAAATCGAACTTAGGATTTCAGGATTAGTGAACAATTGTCCAAAATAGCTTTGGTAGATAGATACTCCCTATTATGGATTATTTGATCGATCGAATGCCTTACCGCAATCACGATTTGCTTCTGTTTACCTCTTCACATTGAGAATTAAATCCAATGATATTATTTTCCAACTTCTCTCTCCATCAGAAAATTGTTTTTAATCTAAAATGTATACATTTGCTTTATTGACTACGAATATATTCGATGACCACAAAGAGTTTCATCTCCGTTAAAATTATTTTTCAATAATGAAAAACTTGTTTTAGAGATTCCATAAAATATATTTAATTTATACATGTCTTTTGATGAAATTTTAAATATATATAATAATAGTTTATGATTAGGCCTACTATTTATAAATTATTTTATAAAAAATATTTACTATCATCATCAGAGATGAGTAAAAATAAATCGGAGATTAATCAGGAAATGAAAGCAGGAGCAGAAATGTTTTTATTCCCACCTAATCGATAATTCGAGGACTAGACACCACCTATTATCAGGACAATTTTGTTAAAAAAATTTATTTATTTACCTTCATATCACTGAGGTAAAATACTCTTTTTTAACAATTTTGTTCTAATAATACGTACATTTAGTTCCCTAAACGTCAACAAGACGGGAACAAAGATTGAAAAATTAAAAAATCTGGTGTGACTGTCGCACAGCACACAACTTTCTGTTATATAAGTCTATAATTCGTTTGTTTTCCCGAATATCTCCACAGCCTATAGAAATTTTAAAACAAAATATTATGAAAGAAAAGGTGAGGGTCCGGCGCAGACTGCATAATATTTTGAATTAGTAGATAATTATACGATAAAATAAGCACAAAGGGAAAAAAAAGATATCTCAATACATTTGATTTTGCGTAAATCGTGAAAAAATTAAATATCTAATGCTTGCTTATAAAATTCAGCAATAAGCATTTTTCTTAAAATCTGGTTTTTAATCATAAAAGTTAAGATTATTTAATAATCTTATTTAGAGAGAATATTTATTTTTTTACACTTATGTAGTAAACAACTTGAGAGACACACTCATTTTAATTTTTATTCCATATGATTCATACTCTTGGCTTGTGTTTATGATAAAAGTCAGCTGCACTTGAACCAATCATCTAGTTCATTTCCGTCCAAGCAAATATTCATCTTCAAATATTAAACCCTATTAATTTCAAGATAAATTTAACTACCAAATCTCTACGATTTAATATTTACATTGAGCTAAATTGAATAAATAAATTCAATAAATTGATTAATCCAAGATTGTTATTTCAACAGATATTAATAATATTAGATAAGTATATTGTTAGCGTATTTGTGCCGGTGGTTAAGTTTATTAATTTTTAAACCAAACTACATTTTTAATTAATACTTAATACCTCGTCAGAATCATGCACCAATTCGCCAATTAATTTTGGGGATGAGTGTCAGATCTAAAATATATTTTTTTAGAGACGGCAGTTAGACCATCACAAATTGGGCTATTATCCCTTTTAATGCGTGAAATAATCTTCCATTTTCATACTCTAGGACTTTGACAATGTTAAATATTTTAGTGGAATTTGAACCAAAGTTGTTTCAGATCCGTTATCCGGAGCTTGCCTAATTAACTATTTGGGAACCATTCAAGTATTACACAAGCAAATTTTGGACTGTTTTAGTCCCACCCTCTCCCTTGTCAGCAATAATAATCAAATTGACAATCTTCTGCCTTGGTTACATAAACATTTCATTTTTTCGGGTCTTACAATTAGATTACAAATGCTTAATTAATAAGCAACTAATCAACCCTCCACTTTCTCTCCCTTGTCACCCGGTATGAGATTTTTTCGTAAAAAAAAAAAAAACATTTTTTAACAAAACAAATTGCCCCCGAGTTTGGCGTAGTATGTAGCGTGCCTACCTCCTATACCAAACGTCGCGGGTTCGGACCCAGGCAGTCCGAGGATTTTATTTAAGCCATTTGGATACCAGATGGCTTAAATAGAAATGCCTGAACCCCAAATACATTTATTAATTACAACGGTTATCGTATAAAGTCTTAAATGGCCAGAGTTGCCGAAAAGACTGTGTGAATGTGTGTGTGAGTGTGAGTGTGAATGAGAAAAAAGTGTGAAGGCCCCCCCCCCCCCCCCTGTTTAAAAAAAAAAAAAATTTATTTTTAATAAAAATCAAATTCTTTAGTATGTTTTAAGCAATATGAAAGAGTACAAATTTACACTTTGCCACTATTCCTAGTGTCTAACGGATGTAAATAATATTTTTTTTTTATTTTACGTTTTTACAATTTTTTTTGCGACCCGGCAAAATTTTTCTACGACCCGGTAGCGGGTTGCGACCCCTCCTTTAGGAAACGCGGCTCTAGAATCTTATAAAATTTGTTAACTTTCCTTTCTCCTTTTATTGATCCTGGTGGCCAAATTTTCCTCCCCCGACCCAAAACCGCTGGCATATTAAAATATATTTTTAGTTTTTTTATTTTTAAATATGAAAATTTGAATATATATTTTAAAGTCTCTTTAATACAATATTATTATACATCAATCATTTATGCATGCAAATTGATGCAAGCCGCAACATCTGTTTATCACTCTTTTTTTTTTGTTATGAAAAAATATATATTAGTTATACTTGTTAGTTAAGTTGAGAAGCAAACAAAAATATGAAATTCTTTTATCTAAAAAAAAAAAAAAGTTTAAGATTTAATAATAATTCAGCAGTTTAGTTTAAGTTTTAGCAAACTTTTTTAATAATCAAATTTTCAAGTAAAAAATTCTTTAGTTAATATTAATAATTCAGTAAATATATCAATTAATATTTTAAATTCTTATTTATTTATTTTTTAAATTAACGTTATCCAAAATAAAAAATCTTATTAAAACTATTTAATTTAAATGTCAATATACATAAACCTTTGATCGTTGTTTTGTATAAATGATTTAATGGAAAACAAAATAAGCTAAACTTTTAGATAAAAGAGAAAAAAGGCTTATTTTTATTTGAGATATTTGATCTTATAACAGCAGACATTGCTTGACTAAATGGTGCTATTAACGCTCTAGAAGCAAACGATCAATGTATTGAAACGCCTCTCTGTGTACTTTTCCCTCAATTATTAATGACTAATGGGCCAATTTCTCTTGAATGAGCTCAAGGTGCCAACCCTTGGTTATGTAAGAAACAATTACGAATCTCTTGATTTTAATACCAAAAAGTGGAAGATTTCATCATCTGTCGAATTAAAAAAAAAATGAAAGACGTGTTTTGATTGAATTAAAAATAATTAGGAGAAAATTAAACTACGGGGACTAAGCAAAGAGAAAATGAATCTAATTCATTTTTATAACGAAGGGTGATATTTATCGTTGAAAATATAATTATGGAAATTTTTTATTATATTAAACTCGTTGGTTCAATTTGATATGCGGATTAATTATTATATTACCTAGTATATATTTATTATTTATTATATTATTTTATTGTATTTAAATATATTTAAACAGCATTATAAAGAATATAATGTGACCTGTCATGGGCGTAGACATCTTGTTAGTGGGGAGGGGGACATCCATTCGTTAGGACGAGAGGGGGGTTTGCAATTAATAAACATAGATTATTACTTATTTATTACTGGTAAATATAATTATAATTAATTATTTTCCTTATATAAGCTCATTTAAAAAAAAAATCCCAATTGGAAAAGTATATATAAACACATAAAATTTAGTTTAGGATCACACCCACTAAAAAACTTAAAAAAATTTTTTAATATAGCATATACAGTGGAATCCCGATAATTAGTAGCCCGGTTATTCGATTTTCCGCTAATTTGTACAAACTTGCCGGTCCTCAGAAACTGGTATAGAAAAATAGATTTCAGATCCCTTGGTAATTCGTAATCGCGGTCGCTTAAAACATCTTATAATTCATATTTGGACCTTAAAAATCTCGTTAGTTCGTACTGTTTTTAAGAGAGGGAAGGAGACCGAGTGAGAGAGATAAGTTTTTCTCGTTCATTCGTTATCTTCTTTTCAGTGAAAAAAATGAGAAGAGAGAGGGAAATTGAGCTTCTCTTAAATTTTTTCTTTCCTTTCTACAATTCTGTCTTGGCATTAATATTTTAATTGTTTTTTTAATTTTGTACTCCTGATAATTGGTATTACCAAAACGTTGATCCCGCTACGATACCAATTATCAGGATTCTACTGTATCTTTTAAATAAAAAACCTCATCTCCCCTCTATTTAATGACTCTTTAAGGGACAACTAAAATGTAAGGTAATACCTTATATAGACCGAGCTTTGTTATTCGTTAGTAAACAAACATGTGTTTATAAAATAAGGTTTTCAATGAGCAAGCTTAGAGACTGTCAACACTTATAAATAAACCTATGTTGAAAATTAATTCAACTCACCCTCAAAGACAAATTAGACTAAATATCCTTCCATTTCAATTCAGACTTCATTATTTAGTGGCCTATTTATACTAAGTTTAACTCTTCCATGGGAAAATAATTCAAATTAATCTAGCACAATTTGATTTACGTCCCTACTCAATCTCAAAAAAATCATGAATTTTCAATCATTTCCCATATACTTTCGTAGTTTTATATTATATTACCCAGGATATGAATTAGAGACTAATATCAAAGTTTAGTAAACAAAGTCGCTAGTTCTACTTGAACTTTTTTTTTTTTTTCAATTCTCTACCGCTATACAGATCCTCATTTACATTTTAAATTGAAATTAATTAACAAATATTTTCAATATAACTAACATCTACACTCACACCTCAAGAATATTTATTAAATTATTTTATAAAATTAAAAACTTTTGAAATAATTCTTTCATATATTTTCACATATCTTTTTTTTTTAAACCTCTGGTTTAAATTCCGCTCTAAACTATTTAAATATTTATGAATTATATTACAATCATACTAATTAAATAATTTTTATAAAGTAATTCAACTAAATAGCTATAAAAATTCAAATTCAAATTAACAATTTCACCAAAATAATTAATTTTAAATATACAAGAAATTGGTTAGGTTGGCACCAAATTGACTTTCCATATATTTCATAAACAGTTTTAAACAGAATTCCTATCTTGTATAGGAAGTTTTTTTGGGAAAATAACATTCAAATTAATCGAGCAAAGTTGATTTAACTTTCCCCTATATTAGGTCTATATGAAATACATATAATAGGAAAGTTAAATGATCATCAAACATTTTTTTAATATCATTATTGTTCAGGCTATTCAAACTCAAACAACTTTTAGGCGTTGGCTAATAAACGAAAACTGGTTAATTTTTCTTCATTAAACAACAATAATGTATAGTAATAGGATTATCATTACTTATTTAAATTAGATGGAGAAGATAGTGGTCAGCCTAGGATAGTGATCAAAGATAAAAGGAAGCCATGTTTTTTATCATATGCTAAAGAAAGATGCGAACTTATGAAGTATAGCTTCCTGAAAAATAATTAGCCGAAACGTCGATAGTATTTTATTTGGCGGTTTCTTTACCTTTTAAAAACATTGAGTAGGTTAGAAGATAAAAAAAATAAAAGACTTCTTTTCGATCCTAATTATTTTATTATTCCTTGTCAAAGTTACAGGATTCATCTTCAGGACAAAGGTGTTAAAAAAATTCTTAGCACTACCTCCTTCACTTGTTAGAGAAATAACAATGATAATGTGAGCCGTCCATTTCCAAAAGTACCTAAATGACAAATTTGAAAAGTTGAGACTCCCCGGACCCCCTAGTTACGCCCATGCTTATATTTGTTTTGTCATTTCTATGTAATATACTGTATTATAATTGTAAGAAAAATAAATAAAGTATAAATATGTTGTAAAGGTGAATTGTTGGTGAAAATGATTATTTCTAATGAAAATATTTTATTTCTATAGTAGATCTATATCTTGTTTCATGAAAAACATTTTTGAATTTGAAAAAAATAAAATCGTCTTATTATTGCTATTTCGATTAGTCAGGTAATTATAGGGGATCAAGAAGATATTTTCGGTTAAACGTTATCTAATAATATTTTATACATTTTTTATCCGCTGTCATTCAGCTCACACTTATAATAAAAAATTAACACTAGGAAAGGTTATTGACGTATGAAGGACAAAAGATCAAAAAGCACGTTTATCCTCAAACAAAATTAGCTATTATCTTTAATTATTTAACAAAAGAGAGAATCAAAAGGTGTGTTCACACTTTTAAAGCCTCCCTTTGAGGTTCTAATCAATGATTGGGCTGAAAAAGGAAATCCGGAGAGCTTGTTTGCAGGTGATGAAAACTTTTCCAAGTCAATCGAACCGTTCTAAAGACCACTAAAGGGTGCTGGCCAGGGGCTCGTTTTATCCGATCTTGTAGACATCTCTGGTCAATAGAGCAATAAAGAACAGAGGTCCTATCTTTCTAGGTCATTGCATGCAGGAGAAAAACTTAGGAAATTCAGAAAAAATGAAAAATGGCCTATGGTGAGAAAAAAAGGAGAATATTTTGACAGTGAGAGAAAAATTACCTTATAGATGGATATTTGCTTTGAGCTTTATTACTTGATCATGATTGAAAATGACGGATAAAAAAAAGAGAGGAATTTATTTATTTATTTTTTTAAATAATATAATTACGATATTTTTTTCATTAATTTAATTATTAGTCCTATATTTAATTATTTTAACAGAAAAAAAAATTACGCTTTTAGATAATTAATTATTTATAATTATGATTTAATTGAAGCTTATATCAAAAAATCTGATGTGACTGGTCGCACCAGATTTTTTGTGTCGACATATATTTAGTTTCCGACAGTACGGTACATTCGAATTTCAAAAAAAAAATATTTATAGACAATTTATATTTTGACAAAAATGTCGGCCAAAGAAATAGAAATAGTTATAAAGAAATATACTTGATTGCTATTCTTTACGCATGCAAACTCATCATAGTCATTTTTTTTATTATAAATAATTATAACTAATCTCTTTTCATTGAAATAAATTATTAGGCATTATTCTATTTATCATTCAATTAATTTTATCATTTCTTTATAAAGCAATCGATAAAAGACAATTTTCTTTTTAAGTTTATTTTCTTTCTTTCCGGATCACAACTTCATCATTAAACTGACATTCAGTCATCTAAATTGAACTTATTAGTGATAATTACTTTCTGCAGAGGAGTTTATTAATTCTTAACGAGACTCCACACCCTTTCCTGGTAAGCATTCGCCTAATTTAATTAAAATAATAAAATAATTTGAAATTTCATTTTATATTCATTTTAAAATCTAATAACTTATTATACTTTTATAAATATGTATGGCCTCTATAAAAAAAATTGCTAATGGAAGGGCAACATTAACAAATTAATTTTATTTTATTCTATCAAGTCATCTTTACAATATTCATTTAAAGCCCTTTGTTAACAAAAAATCTCAGTCGGCAGGATTTTTTCATTAAGTTAAAATTTAATAAAATTCTATAAGAATTAACTAATGTTATTCTTTACTACAGTAGCCTACCATCAGCCTACTCTATGGCATTAGTCGTTGTGTTGCCTCGTTCGCTAAAATAAATTTTTAAAATCTGGTGTGATTGATGGCACAGCACACAACTTCTCTTACCTTCGGTAATTGCAAGTTGTGTTTTGTGCTTGTCACACCAGATTTTTTTTGTGTCGAGAAATATTTAGTTTAAATATTATTATATTTAGTTTCCGCCGATATATTAAGGTGCGTACACATCTGCGCTCTGCTCCGCTCGCGAGCACCATGTTCGTTGTTTTGAGATGCTCGCGAGCTGCTCGCCGCGATCCATCTCTTTAGATCGCTGCAGGTTCGTCAAAATAAATAATTTCAACGAACATGGGACGATCAACGAACACGAGCCGCGAACTGCTCGCGAGCGGAGCAGAGCGCAGATGTGTACGCACCTTTAGAAATCAAGATGAAAAATTTATAAACATGGGAAAATATTTATATTTTTTTTTTTTTACCATGGCAACCATTTCTCTTATCTTTCCTATTGAGTACAAGAGTAAAGATTGCTTCAAACAATTTTGAGAGCAAAATGAGAATATACATTTTAAAGAATCTAAAAAAATAATTGATTTTTGAATTTTAATCAAAATTTTTAGAGCGAATTTTGAGAAAATCAAAGAAAAAAAAGTGCATCAGTAAAGTACTGGTACTCTTTGGCGGATTTTGTTCTACGGCCCTGGTTATAAATTAATTGATTAAATTTAACAAGACAGTGAGTGTTTTTTTTATTGGCGAGGCCAAACATCCCATAGCCCCCGGGAATCGAATCCAGGATCTCCAGCCTTTCCGGGGCATAGGCGTACTGTCCATTGCACCAGGCCACCGGACCCTCGACCTACACAAATTCCCGATTCCCGGGGGCATGGGATATTTGGCCTCGCCAATAAAAAAAACAGTTAAATATATCTATGACTAGTTAAGTCCGAATCGAGGTATTTTGAATACTATTATCTTATTCAAATATATAGATCTTGAAAAATATTTAAATAGATTAAATCCTATCTATCTGATTCAACGGGTTATTTATGAATATTTTCACTTCCCCACTCCGGGGATTGATTCATGAAGTTTCGGAGCCTAAACAGAATAATTTTGTTAGTAATCATTAAAGACATCTTTCTTCCGACGTATAATAAATTACAACTGATCCTGGGTGCAGTTAAGTTAAGAAGACTTCCCCATTTCCCGCAGGCACTTATCACTCAAATGAAATTAACTTCCTTGCAACTTATAGCTCGACGAAAGTTTTCCAATAGAAATAAACTTTTTTTTACTTTTGTGAACTTTCAAGAAAAACAAGTTTAAACTTGTTTATTTAATATGAAATAATAAGAAAAAAAAATAAATTGAAAATACATTTTAGGAGTTATACAAGAGTTGTTATTTAGGATATAGACTACCTAAGAGTTAGTTGAGTAATCTTAAGTAGATTTTTATCAGACGATAACTTGGATATTAGAGCTGCTTTCCCCTCGGTCAAATAGCATGTTTAAATAATTTTGGTGGAAAAGGTGTGAAAAGCTTCTAAGGGCCGGTTGCTTGATGTATGGGAAGTTAGTGGAGTCTCCGTTAAATGGCTTTTTTTGTAGTGCAGAAACCCTCTTCAGTTTTATTCTTATTATATAATATTCATTGCAATTTATTCAAATTATTTCTATTATTAACCTCCTCCTAAGATTATATTCATGCAAGGTTGGATGGAAGAGGGGAGTATCGATAAGTTAATTAACTAGCTCTAAATTAAATAAATTCGAAGAATTGTAAGAGATTGTAGGATTGGGAAATATATCAATAAATCAACTTCTTAAAGTGCCAGTGATATTTGACCTGTAGAACTTTGAAAGCCCCTGCTTAAAGCTGATGCTTATAGATTGAATAAAAAAATTATTTGATAAATTAATTTACCAATAGGTGTCAATTTCTTTATTTATTTGAACCAATAATTAATTATTTATAAACTTAAATGAACAAAAAATTTCTCTTTAGGCCCTTCCTATACGGAATAATATTTCATTCATGAAGCTTTATCTTTTTATGTAGCCTGTTGAATAGAAATTGGAAATAGATATAAGAACATACGTCAAAATTCACTATATCATATTTCATTAAATTTCATAAAGCCGTAAATTGAAAATACGAAAGACCGATAGACATGACCCTCATGTGTTCATTCATTCTTTATAACTTTATAAATTTCTCATTTCCACGGCAGCCTATATTTTTTTTAAAATAAATTTTAGTAATATTTCGTTAATAGAAATATCGATGAGATTTAATAAACTGAATCCATAGTACAGGAGGGGTTTAGAATTCACTTGTCAAGTTAAAAAGACCGACATTTTTTCATCTCAATCCCAATCCGAGTATTCTATATTCATATGTGCTGTATAAATTTATGTCTCTCTCTTTGTGAATTCATAGCCAAATATTGAAATCCCCTAGGCTGGAATTAATTTAAAATCATGTGTTGGTTCTCTTCACTTTTAAAATTAAAATAACTTTTATATGTATTTAATTTGCGAAATAAAAACTCTAGAATATTTTCACTTTTTCACTTGATTGAATATACTAGGTATTTATCTTTTTTGAAAAAACATTTCGTTCGATACCAGTAATAATATTGCAATAATTCATATTAACCCAATCTAAGGATATATGAATATTTGTTACTAGTACCCTAGCATAGATAATACATTTATTAAATTCCTCATTTATTTATACTTTTTGGTACCAAATGATTTAAATAAATTTTCAACGGACTGCCTGAGATCCGAACCCACGCTCCGTGTCTTTAAGACTATCAGAAAAACCAAATATTAACTTTATTTAAAATACAGTCTAGCGACGCATCTAACATGTTGCCTAAGTGCAAGGCGCAAACTTAGATGTTCAGTTTTTGCAATAAATTAATAATGTTTTCCGTTTATGTAAATTTATTAAACATTCTAAACAATCCTTTTATTTCTCTCTTAATTAAACAAAATAAAATAATCCCTTTAACATATTTTCTTCAAAAGGATAATAACGGAGATAGATAAAATATCGGAAATGGTATTTCGAGACATACTTGAATTCAAAGCATTCGGGAGTGATGATAGCTCTTAAAAGTAACACAACTGAGAATAAAAATAATAAAATTGAAGGATTAAAATAAGATCGCAAGTAAAAAACTAAATAAAATACGAAAAGAATTTGTTTTATAGAATATGATATATATAAAATGAAAGAGAATCTTAAATTTTTAGAGAGCTTAATGCAGAGACATACTTGAAAATTAACCTATAAAAAGATTTGAAAACTTTAGGAAATCGTAAAAAAAAATTGAACGAATATTTGAATAATGGCAATAAAAAAAAAGCTAATGTATCAGAAGTAATTTGAAATTTTATGTCTATACTTTTGAATTTTAAAATTTATTGAAAGCATTCTCGGAATATACGCAGCGTTTAGATCAAAAGAACATTCAAATATTAAACTCACATGTTTAAATGTCACAGGATATTTTTCCCCCTTTTTAAAACCAACCGAGAGAAGATGCTTACCTGAAACAAAAAAAAAAAAAAAAAAATCAAGTATTAAAACAAAATAATTAAATTTTAAAAATTTTTAAATAGTAAAATGAAAGAGGTAATTTTAATTCACATTTGTCCATATGGCCTCAGATACCAAAAGACAGAAAAAAAGTAATATACCGGAAACTAAATACAGTATATGTCGATACAAAAAATTTGATGTGACAAGCTTAGAACACAATTTTCCAGAGAAAGTTGTTTGCTCTGCGCCAGTCACACCAAATTTTTAACATTTTATAAACAAGAGTTAAGTTAGTTCGACTGTAACGGGAGTTTCAATTTTTCTTTTTACGAATTTTTAAGTCATAAATTATTTTTAACTGAATTTAAAATACGGTGTTTCTCCTTTTACCAAAAAAACATTTGGGAGGGGGCATCGCATCGCCTGGTATTCCTGCCCCCGAGATGCAAACACCGATCTCTGGTGCAGTAGTGCGTCACCCTACCGACTCATTCATAGAGCCTTCTAATACTTTCAATAATTTACTTGATGATTTATTAAAAGAGTTTATTGGCAGATAAAATTTGATGGCTGCCTAAATTTATAATTTTTATGAAAAAAAAATTAGTATTCATTTTATGTTTGTTTACACCAACTAAAAATTGAATATCAATTTCAAAATCATCATTTATTCAAAAACTATTAAGTTTATTAGCTTTAAAATCATCAGAAAGTTCTTCTCTTATGAAATGAAGAAAAATAGACACATGATGTAAATAATAAGTTATAAAGTAAAAAGGATATTTTTTAGTAACTCCTAAAATAAATTTATCTATTTGTAAAAAGGAAATCTATATCAAAAATAAATATTTAATTAAAACAAACGCTAATCATTCTATTTTTCACTATAACCTTGACTAAAATTAAAAATAGAATTAATACCGCCATCACATTTTCTCTTAATAACTAAGTTAACATTAAATAATCTCAGCATATAAATAAGGATCTTTTTTAAAATATAACACTTCTATTAGTCCATAGTGTTTATGTTGTTGTCTTTTTTAATTACTTCTCAAATCAATATTGCATTGGATGTCAATCAATTGAATTAAATAGGAACGGGGGAGGGAATATTTATATACTTTCTATTTGAAATAATTTGGATCGTTGACAATTAACTATTAGTATAGGATTCCGTCCCACCCCCACCCTCCCCCACTCTCGGAAGCTCTAGCCCGAAGGTGGCAGTCCATTGGCTATCTAAACTGATACAGCAGCCGGGATTCGAGTCTATTTGTTAACTCATTCAGAAAAGTTTCCTTTATATTATATTTCATGCAAAGTCAAAGAAGCTTCAGTAGAGTGGGGGGGGGGGGCAGTAATAGAGGAAGCATCTTCAGTGTTAAAAATTTCATCCCTCATTTGGAACATGGCGTAGTGTGGGGCAGGCGCTTTTAAGCTAGGCTCCTGCAAAAAATTCGCGTTTCTTCTAAACTTTAACGACACTTGAGGCGAATTTCATCTCTCCATGTACATTAATACTTGGTTTATTATTTTAAATGTTAGCCGCCTAATTCATAAAAGAGTACTTGCAAAACCTTTTAAATAATCAACTGTTTATGATAATATCTATTTTAATGAACTTAATATTCATGATCACATTTAAACAGTAGGCTACATTAACTTAAATCAAATTTGAGCAAACTAAAGCTTGGCAACATGGCAAAAACTTCCGCCATTTTCCAGAATTTGTCGCTGACATCTGGCGGGCATTAGGAAATATGTGTATATGGGTGCGTTCTGCGTTCTATTTGGTGTTTTCTGAAGCCGTTCAATTTGTTCCTGCTATAAACACTCACCAAATTAAGTAATGACGTCTTAATTACGTCATAACTTTCGCTTAGAAATGCTTATTCCATTTAGGTATGGCAGCGTAAGCGATCGGGAGCATTCATCTGTCAAAAAAAAAAAGACGGACGCTAACGAGTATTATTATTTAATAGAGGTTTTCTATGTTCTTTTTTATTATTTACTCGTTTACTTAATAAAAATATATTTTTGAGTCACAGCCCCGAAAAAAATAAAATTAAAAATTATCTGTCAAATTTTTAAAAATCCATAATTAATCAACCCCTAGGGAGGCGGCAATTTAATTAAAACAAAAACAGAGTATTTAATATCCTTAGAAAATTTTGCTCAGCATATGAAGCTAACCTCTGATCCATAGAACAAGAGGCTATTTCTGTGTTTCGCCCTCCCAAAAATTTTTTTGCGTTTTTCACACTTTATCGAATTAAATATTTTAATATCCCCTTGACTTAATAGTAAATAGAGAGTATAACTTTTATATTTGTAAGCCCAAACGATTAAGTTCATCGACTTTAAAAATTATAGAGTCTATCACTTATTGTTAGAAATGAACTTGTAGCTCAGAGATTTTTGCCCTCCTTTTCAGTAAGGCCAAATAAATACAAGTTACTAGAAATAAGACTCATTACTTTTTAAATATTTTTTGCTTTATTCATCAAATTTTAATTTATAATATATTTTTTACATTTTAATTTAACACTTTATTAAAACATTTATTTTTTTTGTCCAAATTTTTTACTTAAAATATCAACCTAAATATTTTTTCATTCGATATAAATAGAAATTTTCTTTCCAAATTCTATTGATAACGTTTAATAACAGAGAGATTCTAAATGATGTTCTTTTTTTCAGATTCGTGTTTCTCCTGTGCATTTGGAATTTTTTAAGTGAATTCGAGAACTGCAAGGAGCTTCGGATGACCTTCACTGCCCCGAAGGGTAAATACAATATTTCATAGTCTAGTAACACGAACCCCCTCCAACCCTCCACACTTACACACAAATGCATCTAAATAAAAATGAAGTATATTCTCGTTGGTTTGTTCCATGAACGATTCATAAGGAGATGCTGTCAGATCTGATTGAAAGATTGAGACGCAGGTTCTCAAGTGTCCTTGTGTTTGCGAAAAGATGTATTTTTATGACACAAAGGGAGTCTGATATGTTTTTGTATCTTTGAGGTTAGGTTTGAGGTGGCTCTATGAGTAAACGAGAATCAGTACTAATTTGCTTTCTTTTGTTTTGGGGTCGACACATCAAACACAGTAAAAAGGAGGTACGAATGAAAAATCTTAAAAAACATTATTATAAAATATTTTAAAAAACAAAGAGAATGAATTGTTTAATTGCTGTAGGATTTTCTTATTTATAATTAGGTAACAAGTCAAATTCCACTTATATTTAGTTTATTTTAATTAAAGTTGCTCATTTTTTTTCCCTCGATATTCTATTTAAATCTTGTCACTTCTTCATCCAAAATTCATTCATAAGTCAAGTTGAAAATTTATATTTATATATAAATAATATATATTCAGTTGAATTTTAATTTATTATGAAACATTCATTTGTCAAGTCAAATGGAGGTTTTAAAAATGACTTCTCTCTCTATTGTTCGCTAGATTCCATAATTCATTAACCAACCACTCTTGATGTCTCTTTCATTTAACACATTTATTTATGATTAGTCATCAAAAAATTATTTATAATTATCATCATCATCAGTTGATAAAATAAATTAACCAGAAAGGAAAAAAAAAAAAAATTATAATAGAAAAATTAAGTTTAGCTCAAAAGATCTTTTTTAAAAGTTGTTCTTGAATGAAATTGAGTTTTCTGCCTGTTGATATCAAAATATTCCAATAAAGAACAAAAACTTTTATCCCATTATAAATAATTTATATTATTGTTTTCACTTCTTTGCAGTGCCGTCATTCGAGAGGGGGAGGGGCCCCCAAGGCCCCCTGATTTGCTCCCCCCAAGGGCTCTGATTTTTATAAAATTTTATATTCTAAATAAAATATTTTAAAATATATCTACTAGTATACAAACTGTACAAAATTAAACAATTAATTGAATCAAATATCTAAATTTTAGTACCTAATTGGAAGAAAATTTTAAGAAAAAAAAAATGTTTGCCCCAAAAAAAAATTTGCCCCCCCCCCCCCTAGAAAAAGTTGAAATGATGCCAGTGCTTCTTTGTCTTTGTGCTACGCTGTGGGGTCGGCTTCATTCAAATTAAAATAGTTTTTTAATAAATTTTTTATATACCCTATTAAAATCGCTAAATTTGAGCTTCCGCCTTCACATTTTTACTCAATTTTATCGTTTAAACAAAAGATCAAGTGTTATTTTTAAATAAATTTCAGGAAAATTTCATTCATAATTTCTTATTTAAACATTCTTAAAAAAAGAGTTATTGGCAATAACATTTTTAAAAGAAGAGACGATTTACAAAAAAATCAGAGTGAATGACCTTTTGACTAATGACCTTCTAAGGAGTATTTAAAGTTTAAGGTCGAGTTTTTTTGTTGGAAGAAAGGCAACTCAAATAACAAATTAATTTTTCGATTAACTACCTCTAAAGTGAATACTCATTTCTTAATTTAACAATTACTCATGTATAGTCTCCTATAAGAGTTCTGGAGGTAATTATTAGAAAAATCTACTAGCGAAGTAGTCATTTGTGTTGCCTAACTTCCAGTAACTAAACCAATTTACGCATATTAATATTAGCTATTCATGTGATATCTTATAGACTCTCACGAAACATTAACACTCTCCTGTTTTTATAAAAAAAATATACATGTGCACAAATTCGTGCCGCAACAACAATGACAACTTTGTGCCCTATTAGTTTATAAGCCTATAAGGATTGAGGATGGACGAATAAAATTTTGATTTTTAAACACAATCAAGTCTATTCTCTAAAAACAGACGTTAAAATTCTAAATCAACAAATGGGTGTTAAAAAGTAATGTACAAACAATCAGCGTTAAAAAATGCTATTCTCTAAACAAAGTTTTAACAGCGACGTTAACATGTTGCTTTTATTTCAAATATTTCAAAAGCATAACCTTACTTTCTAGGTTAAGGACGCCATTTTTATTTTAAATACGACTTTAAAATATTAAAGGCACCCCCCTAGACATGACATGAATTTTTAACACTATTTACTAAATGTTAACGCTTTGGCTTTAAAGTTTTTGTTTACAGAATAACTATTTGAGGCAAGGAAGTGTTAAAATGAATTAATGTTGTTTACAGATGTTCAAAGTTAACGATTTTGCTTAGAGAATAGACCTGAAAAGATATCAGCTTTGTTTTTAAAAAGTAAAATTATTAATTAAAAAATAATTAAATTAATCCTCCGAATTTGAATCAAGAAAAATATTGGTTTATCTCATAAATTTCATTCAGTGAAGCCTTTCTTAACCAATTTTGAAATGTCTTATAATCTATCTCCATAAAGAAAATAATTTAGTTATGTAGTTATTTATCACCGCTAAAAAAAAAGTCTGAATAAAACTGGATATAACCAGTAGAGCGCCCTAATAATATATCTGAGGTTAGGTTCCAATCGGCTGTTAGAGATTTTAGCAATTTCCAAAAGTAACATGTGAGTAGACACAGAGGGAAATGAGTGACTGTGAGTCTAGAAAAGAGTCTGGCTGTTGTTTTGAAATGGGAGCAAAGAACTTTGGTGTTTACTGATTGTGATGGAAGAAATCAAGGCATTTGGCTGAAGGGTCTGACTGGTGGTCTCCAGCCTTGGTGGTTCGGCGTTGTCCCTTTTTCTCGTGTGTTAGAAAATAGCTCGTCGGATAGCGAACACCACTTTTAGTTGTTGGTCGGCTCGTGCTAAACTTAGCAAGGCGGCCAACGGACGTCCCCCTGAAGGTGCGTCGGCCGCCTCCGCACTTTTCACTATTTACACGCCGTACATTCCGAGGGGTCAATTGTAATCTAACTAGAATATACACAACCAAGTGTCAGCAAGTGTCATCCATCGAAAACATTCCATTTGTATTCACTTTGTAAATTTTAAAATAATCCTCCTTTCACTAACTGATGGTTTGAGGTTTTAAAACAAACTTTTTTTTTAGAATCTAATTTTTTTTTCAAATTTTTTCTTACGTTAGACTTTAATGATACTCAATATTATAGAGCTATAATATCTGTCATCCCAGTTAAGTCAATTTTGTTTAATTTTCAGAACACAACTTTTAAAGTTTACAAAACTGAAGGTTTGGATTAACTTCCAAAACGCACACCTTAATAACTATGTTTAAAGTCTGTCCCTCCCTGACTGGTCCACTTGTATACAACAAAGAAAGTACCTCCCTACTTCTCCTAGGTCACTTAACTCATTTTGGACAAAAATTGACTTAACCACTTATTCACTGAGATGACAGATATAGTCTATAGGCTTATTATATTTGGACCCAGACATACCTTTTGGTATCCGAATGATTTAAATAATTCATAGTCTTCAGAATTAAAATTTAAACAATTTTATCATCTACTCAGCTCTCCACCTCACTCTAATATAATTTTAAATAATTAATAAAATCTATAAAAATAATTATTAGGATTTAAAAAAAATATAAATCCAAATATACCATGAATCTAATTCAACTTTACCTCTTATCAAGATTCAAAAGTGATTTTTTTCTTCTTTCTTTCAAAATGTAATTTATTTAAAATAGCAACTTGTAGCAAACAGAAGAGTCAAATATTTTTCTCTTCTTGTAGTCAATGCCTCACTATTGTCCCCAAAGCTCCATATCTGAAATAAGTTGATGTTGAGCACTGTCATGGCGAAACATCGAACCTAGGAACCATCGTGTGAACGTTCTGCGGGTGCCATAGATACAATTCAAGTAAAACATGAATGGTCTCAGCAGCTGAGAGGGCAAATTAAACAAATAAATAAATGAGTTGGTAACCACTTCGATAAGTATAAAAGTTGATGGCTTTTCTTTCTATAAAATATTCAACAACTTAATATCATATACCGTGTTTGGAGGTGAGCCAAAAGCCATCAACACAAAATTAATAATAAATACTCTTTAAAACTTTAGTATATTGTTTAAAAACTTTTTTATTCCATGTTTATCTTTTTATTTATTATTATTAAACTATAAGAAATGAAATAAGATCAATATTTCAATATTCAATTAAATTAATAAGACAGGGTCTAAATGCCGAAAAGTCTTTAAAAACAATGTAGATTTAATTCTTCCTAAATTATTTGTGTTCTGAATCAAATTTAATTGAATTTTATGATTATCTAAATTCAAATGTTTTCATATGCAATGAGTTATAATTCTCTCTCCGTGGTGTCAGTTAGGCCTACATCGCTTACATTCTAACAATTTCATATCTTAGAGAAATGTATTTTCAGCTGTGGTTTCCCTCTTGATTTTCTCGCTAGAGTGAATGCCATTTTCGAGTTAGCAATCAAACTTATGTGAGATACAAACAATAAATAATTTTATAGTCTAATAGACAATAACACGTATCTTATTATCTTGATAGTAGACCTATAATATTTTCTTTTCTTAAAATAATAGTCGAATAATAAAATAGTAGACTATATTCCTATTTAATATTCATGTAAATTTTATGAATTATAAATACTGTCATATTGAGATCTTCGAGAAGTTAGAGTATGTCATCTTTTGGAAGGAATCTTAGGAAAGGATTATTTTTTTGAAAGGTTTTCTTTCATTTAATTTATCGGCATCTGAGGCTATTTAGATTCAGTACGTAGAGGCCTGTAAGTTTGTGGTGGGTTCTGCATGCACGAAAGTAAATAAAAGGGAATCCTGGTAGGAATTTAAAATAATAATAAATAATACATGGGTACACAAACAAATAACTTTACCCTTTTGAATCACACAGATCACTTATATAAATTTTCGATAGTCTACAACAAAAGTGCTTCTGAATAAAGACAATAAATAATATCAACGTATTTCGTTTTTCTTCACTATTGGAGATATGAATGCAAATCGGAATATATTAATAATAAGCAATTGCAAATAACACTGGTCGACAAGGTTTTCTTTTAAAGGTAAAAATTGCATTAGGGGTGTTCAAAGCAAAAAAAAACTTGAAAAATTCGATTTTTCTAAACTTTTAGCCTTTTGAGGTCTAAATGACCTCCGGTTGGGCTGAACCTTGAAATTTATATGTATTATAACTATCTGCATATTTTTAAGGGGTGCCGCCTTAAAAATATCTTGAAAATGTAAAATAAGAGTGGTTTTTCTGCACATTTTCTATTAAAATTTATTTTTCTCTATATCTCTGAAACTGTGCCTGATGGGGCAAAACTGAAGTAATATTTGAATTCAGCATGAAAAATACTTCTAGAATCTCTTATCGTTATTCTTGTGAAAGAAAAAAGTTCATTTTTGTCGACCAGTGTAATGTGTCCTTTCATTATTATTTAACAATTAGAACTAAATACAACAAAATATTTTATTAAATGTCTTATTTAAGCCACAAAAAAAAATTCATTAAAATAGATGCAAATAGATAGTGTACTTTTAAAGTTTATTTCAATTTTACTTTTATGTAATAATTCTATTTTAAATAAATCATTCTGCTTTTCTGCTGATGAAAGCAAAAGCAAATGGTTTATTAGAATTTTTAATGTGGTTTCATTTTAGAGAAGGGACGGGAATACCACTTTGGTTTGGATATTCCAACCCAAGTGATTTTGCATGCTAATGAAATAATTATTAAACGATCGAGTATTAATTTGCTCATGAATTAACTATTATCTGATATATCTAAATAAAATTATCCACTAGATATGCAATCATTAATCAAGTTCCTGTCAAATCAAATGCTTTATTTATATATTAATATATATTAGAAAAAAATTTAATATAAGCTGCTTAAACAAAATTAACTTGAATAGATTATTTATAATAAAATTTAATGTTAAATTCAGTTTTGTTTGGGTGTCCTTTTTAGAATGACAGTGAAAAATAGTCAAGCAGGTGGACAAAAATAGGTCAGGTTTGTGTGGTTTTTAAATAAAAATATCTGGAATAGATTTTTTTTAATCTTAAAAAAAAAAAAAAAATATTTTCATTAATACTCCTTCAAATTCAGTAGAGTGTTGAACTCTTAGTTTTGTACGCAAAAGTTACCCACGAATAATTGCATATAATTATTACAAAAATAACTTGCGCGAAAGAGTAGAGTTATAAATAGTTCATCGTTGAATTTATAACTCTTTTCAAGCATATGTGCCAAATTATCGTTACTTAGCAGAGTAATTTTCTTATCTAAGGCTTCGTATTCAAAAATTTAAGAAAAACTTTAGGAAGTGATTTTATTATGCTTTTTATTTAGAATTTCTTGAATTAAAATTTTGCTTGTAAATTAAATATAAAAAGAAAAAATCTGGTGTGACTGGCGCACAGCACACAACTTTCTCTTACCTTCGGTAATCGAAAGTTGTGTACTGTGCTTGTCACACCAGATTTTTTGTGTCGACATATATTTAGTTCCCGACAGTATGGAACATATGAATTCAGATGTAAAATTTATAAGTATGGGAAAGCCCTCGGGGCATGGCGTAGAGGTTAGCGTGCTAACCTCGTATACCAAACGTTGCGGGTTCGGACCCCAGGCAGTCCGATGATTTTATTTAAGCCAATTGGATACCAAATGGCTTAAATAAGAATGCCTGGACCCCTATATGTATATTTATCAATAACGGTTATCGTCTAGTCTTAAATGGCCTGAGTTGCCGAAAAGACAGTGTGAATGTGTGTGTGAGTGTGAGTGTGAATGAGAAAAAGTGTGAATGTTTTAAAAAAAAAAAAAAAAGTATGGGAAAATATTTATATTTTGTTACCATGGCAACCATTTCTCCTATCTTCCCTATGAAACACAAGAGTAAAGTGGTCTTCAAAAGATTGCAAAATGAGAATATACATTTTAAAGAGCATCTAAAAAATAATTGATTTTTGAATTAAAAAAAAAATCGTTGGAGAGAATTTTGAGAAAATCGAAAAAAACTGAAAAAGTACATCAGTATAATACTAGTAATCGTTGGCCGATTTTGATTAAAAGCTTATTTTTCCGGTCCCGGGGGGTGTTTAACTTAAATATAAAATTTCAGCCTCATAGCTCAAAACCTTCATGCTTAAATTTGAACACACACCCACACACACACCCACCCACCCACAATCACACCCACCCACACACAGACAGACCATGTCGCGAAAACCACTTTTTTGGATTCAGGGGACCTCAAAACATGAAGATCCAACAAAATCTCGACATCGAATTTTTGACATGAATCCAATACTTTCTCTCTATATATATATTACATATATACATAGGTAAGAGAAAGTAAAAAGTAAAAGTGGAAAATTTTTTAAATGTTTTCTTTTGTGAAGATTTATTATAAAAGATGAGAGAAGCAAGTTTTTATTTATTTTTCTTTTATTATTCTGGCTGATGTTTATTCAGAGCCTTCCATACCAGGCCCTAAACAAATTAAGTAAAGATAACTTAATTTTCAAATAAATAAAACTTGTAAAAATTTGGTGAAATGTGCTCTGTATTGCCGGTAATTTCACGGCAGGTTGACACAGAGCTTGAAAAAAGATAACTCTGATTTATAAGAAGGATGATATCATATAGGACTTCATGAACTTTATTAAAAATGTTATTGTTCTGAAATTTAAATTGTAGGCCTACATTACAGCCTCATCGTTTCTCTTTAATACGGTGTTTGGAATTTCGCACCTCAATAATATTCTGAGCGTCCAGTCTCTGGTGTCCATTAGAGCATCATCCCTCACAATGGCCTGCCAACTTTAAGGGTCACCCTTTCGGGTTGAATTCGAAGCGAACCCATTACAATGAGAACAAAGGCCAGAAAATATGAACCTAGAGAAACTTGATCTTTGAATCTGAGACAAAAAGGAAGCAAGCCGCTCGCTAATCCATCTAGTGCCACTTAAACGTAATTAGATTTTTACTCTATCAAAGAAAGAAGTTTTTGTAAATTTATTTTTACTTTCTCTTACCTCTATATATGTTAATTTATAGAGAGAGAAAGTATTGGATTCATGTCAAAAATTCGATGTCGAGATTTTGATAAATATATACGTTTTGAGGTCCCCTGAATCCAAAAAAGTGGTTTTCGCGACATGGTCTGTCTGTCTGTTTGGGTTCAATTTAAAGCATGAAGGAATGGAGCTAGGAGGTTGAAATTTTATATTTAAGTTAGGAACCCCCCCTAGGGGGGTGAAATTAAGCTTTTAAAATCGACTCAAGAGTACTAGTACTTTACTGATGTAGTTTTTCAGTTTTTTTTTCGATTTTCTCAAAATTCACTCCAACGATTTTTTTTAAATTCAAAAATCAATTATTTTTTAGATTTTTTTAAAAATGTATATTCTCATTTTGTCATTGAAATCTTCTGAAGACCACTTTATTCTTGTACTCCATAGAAAGGATAGGAGAAATGGTTGTCATGGTAACAAAATATAAATATTTTCACATATAAATTTTACATTTTGAAAATTGAATGTACCGTACTGTCGGAAACTAAATACATGTCGACACAAAAAATCTGGTGAGACAAGCACAGAACACAACTTTCGATTACCGAAGGTAAGAGAAAGTTGTGTGCTGTGCGCCAGTCACACCAGATTTTTTATACTTACTTTGCAGAAAATATTATTTTTTTAATCTCCTACTGGAGTTTTGGTACATAACCGATGAAATTTTATATTCTATGGTCTTTAAAAAGCTGGGGCTTAGTAAAGCGAGGCAAAATTGACTAGTTGCTTGACAAAAGAATTCAACCAAGACGAGTAATATGGACATCTAGACCTTGTATGCGCAGATGTCAATTCTCTCATGTGTGTTCTAGAGAAGCTCTAAAACAATTTATAGAAAAATCCACTAGTGAGTAATGTGATGTAATGAGATACTTGTCTTCCATTTGTAAATGTCAGGATATTTTATATTCTCCTTTTTTTTTTTAAGTCGTAGGCCTATAGCGAAAATGAGAAGAAAATCAGGCTAATTACAACTTGTAGGTTGTTATTTATAAAACGTTTCGTTCCTCTGAAAGACTCGATCTTTTGATTTACCACACCCTTAAATATGATTTTTTTTTTTTTTTCAATTACAAAAATAGAAATATATTTTTAAAATGAAGGATGCTTTTAGAAACAATTTCTAATTTTAAAATGAAGATTTTCTATTTTAGAAATAATTTATATTGATTTATTTATATCTCCAAACTATAATACAACAAATTCCGTCTTTTTTTTTTTTAAACATTCACACTTTTTTCTCATTCACACACATTCACACAGTCTTTTCGGCAACTTAGGCCATATGACTTTGACGATAACCGTTGTAATTAATATATCAATTTGGGCTTCAGGCATTTCTATTTAAGCCATCTGGTATCCAAATGGCTTAAATAAAATCATCGGACTGCCTGGGTCCGAACCCGCGACGTTTGGTATAGGAGGTAGGCACGCTACCTACTACGCCAAACACGGGGGCAAATTCCGTCTTATAAAGATATGAATGGAATATAAATAAATTCTTGGGTAGTGTTAAATAGTAAAAAAAAAATAAAATAATATTTGCATACTTGGATAATTAAAGTTCAAAAGACTTCATTATTTAAAGATGAAATATTTTTGGAACTTAATCAAGTAAAATTATATTATTTTTTATATGAATTCATAAGGGATATTTTATTATTATCTTCAATTTACCAAAATATTTTTAAAAGAAATTCTTTATCGAGTTAAAAATTATAATAAAAAGTATGTTTTATAACTGAAAATAAGTTTGATAAATATTTTTCATCTTCCTCCTGCTTTTAAAGAAAACTTAGAAGATAGGGGAAAAACTTAAAGAAAGGAACGAACGGCTCCCTCTCCCGTGTAATGGAGCAAGCTTCCTTGCTCTAGATAAGAAAAGTTTTAATTTATTGGTCTTGGGGAATTGTTAATCAACCTAAAAAATTAAGAAATAATTGTACTTAAGTTTTCTCTTAAATGGAATTGTTAAAAAAAAAAATGTTAAAAATTATTCTAGAAAGTTTAAAGGCAAAAAAAAAAAATGTAGGGCCTAAATGAATTTAAATCAAAACTCATAAAATTAAATTATTTTATTAAAAATATCGTTTTTGAATTGCGTTTCTAAATTAAATGTTTATTGATAAAATATTTAGGATGACAATATGCTAGTAATTTGAAGTCAAGTCTGTTTATTTTATCTGCATTCAAATAATTTCGTTAAATTTGAATATGAACATAACAAGCTTAAGTAGAGTGACCTTAATATGAATGGGAATAGAGATATCATATATTTGTATATTATGGAAATTCAATTAAACATTATTATGTCATTCAATTTCTATGGATTTAATATTTATTTCATTATAAAGGTAAATATTTATTTCCTAATGAATATGTGATTAATCATCTCCTATAATGAGGATGTTGCAATAAAACAAGGGTTGAATATCAAACAAAAGTGCCTGAATAAGGGACTAGCTTAGGGCTGATGAATTCACCAATTTCACAAATAGACCTGAGATACTGTGATTTGCTCTGGGCTTCCTTTTGATTTTAACATTAATTACTGTACTGTAAATAAGAAATTGTTAGGCTTGTGAAGAAAATTCATATAATTAATATTTACTAAATCAAACAGTCGAAAAAAAGCGACATCCCTATCTTTTTCGGCTGTTTGATTTAGTAATTAATTATACGAATTTTCTTCGCGGACCAAAACGGGTTAAATATAATTTCTTATTTATTATTTGCACACATGAGAGAAAGATATTCTCAATTTGTCTTAACTGGTTGACGGAGAAATTTGAGATCTCGAAATGAGAGACATTTCTCCTGACGACTAAACGAGCAATCTGTTTAAATTCAAATAGCCGAAAGCGATGCTGTGGTTTAGAGGTAGGACATGCTGAATACAAATCGGCAGATCCTTGCTTCGACTCCCGGCGGCATCACTAACCTTTTCGGCAGTTTGATTTAGTAAATATTCAGGGGCGTATATAAGGGGGGCGAGGGGGCCCGGGCCCCCCCCCCCCGAAATTTCCCAAACACATACATATATAGGGATATACAGACATCAGCGCAACAAATTTTTCCGCAGGATGGAAAACTTTGGTTCCGCAAAGGAAAAAATGTTCCACGAAAAATTTCGAGTGAAAAAAAAATTTAGTTTAAAAAAAAAAATTTCCGCAGAAAAATTTTCACTTCGGGCCCCCCCCCCCCCCCGAAAAAAATTTCTATATACGCCCCTGTAAATATTAATTACTAAATTGAAAATAAAAGATCAATCCTATTTTTCTTTCGCACTTTTTATTTTCAAATGTACAAAATTTCTAGGAATATTCGGGCGTGTCACACATATCCATAGAAATTTTGTATATTTGAAAATAAAATATGAGATTTTCAATAGGATTTATCTTTTATTTGAGAGAGCAACACCATTTAAGTAGAATTTATCTTTTATTTTCAATTTATTAATATTATTTTCGCCAAAAATTTTTAAAATTTTAATAATATATTAATTAAATTACTGTATCACTTAAATCAAATAACAGAATATTTTAACAATTTTATTTTTCTAGATTTCTAGATTATTTAGTTAAGTAAAAAGCCAGGGTTGTAAAAAATAAAAGAATTGAACATATATTTAAACCAATTGGCTACAGGTTATTATATTATAGGTATTATAAATAAATTTGCCTGGATCATATATGTATCGAGTCCATATGGCATCTCAGACTATATAGATTCTATACGATATTCATTATTTAAATACATTATACATATATTGGGGACCTGACATATTTATTTATATCATTTGATCCAAATGATTTAAATCAATTCATCAGAACTAAGAAAAAAACTCGGATCCGTTATGGTGTGCGTGGAGGGGGGGGGGAAGAATTGAATATGATCCAATTAGAATTACAATACAAACTAACTAAAATTGTTTCTTTGCTAATATTTACTTAATTTTTGACTTACAAGTTAGAATGAAGACGAGGAGTCAAAAGGAATTAAATAAATAAAAATTTTACTTTTTTCTGTCGGCATTTCGATCTCTATTCATTATAATAATCAGGGAGCAGTGGCGTCATTTGGGGGGGGGGGGCAGGGGGGCATTTGCCCCCCCCCCCCCAAGGGCTCTGATTTTTATAAAATTTTATATTATTCTAAATAAAATACTCCAAAATACATCTACGAGTATACAAACTGTACAAAATTAAACAATTAATTAAATTAAATATGTTTTGGCCAAATTTGAGTACCCATTTGTAAGCAAATTTTAAGAAAAAAAAAATGTTTGCCCCCCCCCCCCAAGAAAAAGTTGAAATGACGCCACTGTCAGGGAGAACGATCTGGCCGCTAAACAGGTCCCCGGCAGAAATAAATAAAATTTTATTTCTTCTTGTCTTAATTCTTGAAACTACTGTCTCTTGAAAAAGAATTTGAAGGTTTACCTCTTCTAAGGATAGCAAGATGGAGTTAGCGATTATTAAAACATGCCTAACCCACTTCCCTTGATTATCAATATTGACATTTATCGACATCTCAAACCTCTCGGCAAAGGAGGGAGAGGGGGGGGGGGGTTGATATTAATATACAAAATAATTGAATAGCTATAAATGGCACATAAACACACCACTTTGTTTTGATTCTCTTTTAAAATGGAAATTTTATCAATTTTTAAAGAGCGATAAAATGAAACGAAATAATTCAAACTCAGGTCTCTTAAATTAACTCCTGACTCAGCCCTTCGTACCACAGTCCCTTTAGCTATTTATATTTTATGTTAGCTTATCATCAAAATCATTTTAGTTTTTTTCAGGCATATTTTTTTTGTCCAATTCAAATTTAAGATAAATAAGTTTAATCTCTCTTATTTCTTATTATGCAAATATATTTCTATTTTTGTTAATTAAATTTCTTACTCTGTCTCTTAGATTGAATTTTCTCACTAAAATGAATTGACTGTTTTATTTACATAAATTATTTTTCTTTTAGTTTGGTAGCCCATCCATCCCCATCATCTCACTAAATCATCTTAGTGTTTAAATTAGAATTAAAATAAATTTCTGATTGATATTTAATTACAAAGACCAAAATAACTATAACAAATGGTCAATAATAATTTAAGAATAAATTGACCATTTGACTTGTTTTTTGGCAAGTGTTTAATTTAATGAGTCCAAGAAACTTTTTTTTGACATGATTATTCAGACTCCATCTGATATTTGAATTTCTCTTCCTATAGTCTAACAAGTCAACTGACTATAGTCTAGTCAATACTTTGAATATTTTTTTTAAAATTATTGGTATTAGAATGCATTGTTGTCTCAAACCTTTCTTAATAGTTTTACACATGCTCAAATAAGAATGCCTGGACCCCCAATTGATATATTTACAAATAACGGGTATCGTTTTAAATGGCCTAAGTTGCCGAAAAGACTATGTGTATGGGTGTGTGAATGTGAGTGTGAATGGGAAAAAGTGCGAGTGTTTTTAAAAAAAAAATTAAAGTTGATATATTTTCAATGAGCTTCTAAAATAAGCAAATATTAGACATAATACTAGACCACATGTTATTAACACCTTTAGGGATTATTAATTATCCTGAAATCACCTTTTTAATTTGTTTTGTTTATCTCATCTATTAATCATATAAAGTACACATTGTATAATGAAGAATGTAAAGAAATATTTTTACAAATTAACCCAACAGTGAAAATAACAAATATAAATAAAGGTTGAGTGTTGGAGTTTTTTTTTTTTTTTTTTTTTTGTTTAGATAAAACAAATGGTGGGAGGTCAAAATCGTTACCTGCAATATATTCGTGATTCCATGCACGCAATTCAAGAGGTACACCACTGACATGTCACGCATTCTAAAAACAAAATACACACAAATACATGGTCGCATCGTGTTTAACCCCGAATTTAGCAGCAACCAGGGGTGATGATAAAGCTCTCCCTCTCTCTCTTCTTTAGATGATGCACTAAATAAGATTAAAAGCATCAGTCGAAATTCATTAAGGCTCATGATTTAATGATAATAGGGTTTAGGGAGAATTTATTATTGAATTAAAGGAGTATTTTTATTAAAACTCAATTAAATTAAATGAATTATTGTTGACTTTATTTCCAATTCATTAAATTTCTTTCCAAAAGTATTGCTATTTATTTATCTTCACTATCAAAGTTAATCTTATATGGAATGCTAGAGAGAGAGGCAAGGAAACGGAATGTTCGACGCCCACTTCTTCTTCTTCAGTAATTAATACTTGGCCACCCCGGAATCTCAAAAATATCATATCCCTATGTTAAAACAAAAATTAAAGTTTCTTTGAAATTTAATGAATTATTATAAATTAAGGGCTGAAATGTCATTTGTATTGGATGATCCAGTAAAGGTAATAAAAATAATTAATTTTGTTTAACCCATTACATTTTCAATTTGCGCTCCTTTAAACCCCCCCCCCCCCATTTTTTTTAAATTTATTTTCTTCCCAGCAAAAACACTGATTAATTTTATATTTTCCAAAACACCACATGCATCAATCATACATTTTGCAAATTATTCTTTTTTTTTATAAATAGTTTTAATCAATCAATTTATGTCATATCCTGCTTAGATCAAGATAATAACACTACAATATATGGGGTATATAAATTTCGATTGAAAGCTTAGAAATATATAAATTTCGATTTGAAAGACTAATCAAGTTCTGCATCTTAGAAATGTTCTTTTTATTAGTTGCTAGAAAGTCACGCAATTCAAGTGGAACTCAAGTACCTAGTTCATTAACGATAGTGCTTTTCGTGGGTGGAAATCTTAATCCACTTCATATTTTTATTGCTCAGAATTTTTATTAATATTCCTTATTAAAAAAAAAAAAAATTAAATTTGTTTAAACTCTTTCGGTTCATAGGCAAAATGCCTAATGTAGTGTTCGCGATTTTTACTTTTTTTTCCAAAAAACTTCCAAGTGAGAAGGTATATAATAATTTTTTTTTTTTAATTTGTTTAACGTTTTTTTCTGGCATCTGAGGCCATTTAGACCCCATCTCCATTTATTTAAATTGAATGCTAACCAATTTAATTGAAATAAATTATCTCGCCTGGGTGCGAACCCTCGACAGCACCAGAATCTGCATATTGTACATTTTTTCTTATAGGCCTAGTGCAATTTTTGTAACGTTTTTCTTCCTATTTTTCAATTATTTATTTGAAATATTTTGTAAACACAAATTTTTTAGCCAATTTTTGTTTTTGTTTTAATTTGGTCATGTTATTGTAATTTTCTTCGCATTGAGGATCTCTCCTCCTTAATGCGCTACTGGCTTGATGATCCATAAGAAGGACGAAAGTCATTATAAACCAACTAGTTATCCAACTAGATAGAATTTTGTATGTTGTGAATAATAATGATCTTTTTTTTTTTTAAACATTCACACTTTTTCTCATTCACACTCACACTCACACACACATTCACACTGTCTTTTCGGCAGCTCAGGCCATATAAGACATTTACGATAACCGTTATTTATGAATTTATATATATTAGGGTCCAGGCATTTTTATTTAAGCCATCTGGTATCCAGATGGCTTAAATAAAATCATCGGACTGCCTGGGGTCCGAACCCGCGACGTTTGGTATATGAGGTTAGCACGCTAACCTCTACACCACGCCCCGTGGGCTAATGATCTTTTTATTTGATAACAAAAAGGGATTTAAAAAATTTGACAATATTAGTAAAATAATTTGATTTTCGGTTTATTTGTAAAAATTACAACGTTTCGGCCACTCATTCTGTGGCCTTCTTTAGGTATAATTCAGCTAAGATTATGTGTGTGTTTCACACATATAACAACCTTTAAAATCTTGGTTGTACCTGAAGAAAGCCACAGAATGAGTGGTCGAAACGTTGTAATTTTTACAAATAAACCACAGTTAAACCGAAATTCAAATTCTTTTACTAATGATAACAAGTGTGAAAGCCTAAACTCAAAATTATGACAATATTTTCTGAGCCCTGATAAGTGAAAGTGGCTTATGAAAGACTTGTTGCCAATCTTGAATCTTGAAGGGATGTTGCCGATGAACGTATTTTTAGGCATGATTGGCGACGACCACGATGTTGTCGCCACTAAGAGCGAGGTTAGTTCCTGAAGAACAACCCAAAGGGCAGTTTGCCAAAGGGGTGCCGAGTCGTCGAGCGTCGTGACGTCGAAGCCCCCCTATTGTCCCGTTGTTCGTGCCTGGCGTCATCGGGAAAACATTATTCCCGAGTCAAGTTGGCCTTTGTTTGCATCTCTCTCTCTCTCTCTCGCTTAACTTTTCTTTGTTTTCATCAAGCCAAGTTATTTGTCGTAAAGAATTTAACCGGAATGAGAATTCATATTTTATTTGGCACCAAATCCAATAACCAAGACAATGCATGATTTAAGGATGCACACATCTAATTTAGCGAATGATTTTTATTTAATGAACCGAAATGACAAATATCAATCAAGAAATTTTATTTCAATAAAACCGAAAAGTAGCTATTTATTTATTAAGTTTTCTCGTTAAGGAGAAATGATGCTTCTTTCATTTGTCGAATTTCTTGCTAGTTCAATGAATTATTCTCCAACGATCTTCTTGAAATCGTCAGTCCAACTTGTAGGTGTTTAGTAATTGTTCTTCAGAGTATTCGATATCTTGTCCAGGGGTTATCATATAGGTCAGAGTTTCTCAATCTTTTGAAGTCCACGGCACCGTTGGGAATAACATTAAACACTAAGGGCACCCTTCCTTGAATAAAAAAAATATTAAGTTTTATATGTAAATTTATTGTAAAATTATATAATAAGTAACGTACATCATAACAAAACATAATATAATAAACTTTACTACAGTCACTGAGTATTATTTTAGGGTAAACATAGGATACTCGTATAACTGAATCGAACACTAGCACCATCTGACGGCATGAGAGTGAATTAATTTGACTTATTTAAAGTCCTTACAAGACTTTAAACTTAATTATAGGATAATTTTTGTTTTGTTTATCTCAATATATCGCGGTACCTCTTAGTCAATCACTTAGTCAATCACGCGGTTGGGTGCCGACGAAAGGGCTTACAAGTTTGCTAATTCCAACCCATAGAAAAAAAACTTGAAAAAAGTGGCCTTGATCTTTCTCATTCTCAACCCTTCAAAATAGTTAGCCAAAATACATTTTTAAAATTAGAAGTGTTCAAAAATAACTTTTAATATTCTATAAAAAGAAAGTAATGTAAGCTTGCATATCGATTTACCTTATTATATAATATTACATAATAATAATTGATCATATTACTTTATCAGTCACGTGTATATTATAAGAAAATAAAATTGAGAAAGAAGACTTGGTTGGTTGCTTTGGTACTATATTTTTATTTTATTTAGGTATTTAGGATATTATTATCTTATTTATCCATAGTTCTATTTAGTAGTAAGGAAGAAAGAAAAAAACGTTTGCAGCTAGGTTTATTTCGTTTAATAATCACTTCAAGCCGACGTTTCGGTCAGATATACGACCATCATCAGGGCTGAAGCGTATCAACAAAATTCCTCAGAATGTCGAATGGCACAATTGAGTAAAATATTTTTTGCCATTTTATAAGGACCATCAGGCTATGCGAGTTAGATCAATCTAACCTTGACTCAAGGTTAGATCAATCTAACCTTGACTCGCATAGCCTGATGGTCCTTATAAAATGGCAAAAAATATTTTACTCAATTGTGCCATTCGACATTCTGAGGAATTTTGTTGACACGCTTTCAGCCCTGATGATGGTCGTATCTCTGACCGAAACCTCGGTTTGAAGTGATTATTAAACGAAATAAACCTAGCTGCAAACGCTCTTTTCTTTCTTCCTTACTACGAGATCTACTCAGCTATCCACCTCACTTTAATAGTTCTATTTAGTATAGTATTAATATATAGTGAGATTGTGGGGGGCGAAGTCCACTGAAGATGGGTTGCGCTGCTTGTTGTATGTATACAAAAATAATAAAGTAGAAATTAATTTTTACTTTTGGTATCATAATTATGCACGGTTTTCATATATTTGTGTTGAGGCAATCCAATTCAGCAAAAACAGAAATATAATAGGCCTGCCTACTCACTCACTCACAGAAATATAATACTCACTCACTCAATTGAATGTATCTTGACCTATGGAAATAACAAATTTTATAAACATAAAAACTTTTAAACTCATTTATCATCATATGATTTTATTAAATCGAATCACGTGGTAGACGTTTACTGCCAACTATGTATAATCAAAGAGACGTGCCCTCCGGCTTGGTGTATTTGGTAGCGCGCCTGCCTTGTATACCAAGGGTCGCGGGTGTGTGAGTGGGAAAAAAGTGTGTGTTAAAAAAAAATCAAAGAAACATACCTCTCTCCCACTAGAATTGTTCCCTGAAGATGGGTGAATAAATTTTAATCGAAACGTCTGAACATTCAAAGGGAATCGAGAGTGCTTTTATTTTTGGACTGCTTGCATTTAATTTCCACATCCTTCCTCAGAAATATAAACTTGCGAAAATAGAACTAATTTTTAAAGAATGAATCAAAATGCATCTTAATAATTAAACAATTTTATGAGTAATATTTAAAATGTATACTAGTTAGAATGATGAAGGAAGAGAGGATGTCAGCCAAAATAGGAGCCTCTATCGAATAAAAATCTCCATCAGAAAACGTTTCGGGTTTAATTAGATAAAACCATCATCAGTTCTTTAGAGCTGAAATGAGCATAAATAATAATTGTAATACAACAACATAAAAATATTTTCCAATACTTATAAAAATTACATCAGATCTTACATTATTGACAACTAAAGATGCACACCATTGAGATGCAGAAAAAGTTGTTATATATAAGCACATATACAAAATTTTCGATAACCGAAAGTACAAAATTTGCATATCAGTTGTCAGATGCTCATCAGTCAACACGGCCAAGTTTCAAATGTATATAAAAATTTAATTATGCAAATACAGTTATATCATATATACTGGGGAAGCAATGAACCCTCAGTACATTGACAATCCAAAATACATCTTAATAAAAACGAAATATCACAAAAGCCTGCCTTCTGACCTACTCGAAAACATATTACTCATTTCAAATGACAATTTTATCAATTAACCTATAATATATTTTCAAATTACAAATAAAGTTATAAACAACTTTTAAAATCATTTACATCTCTCTCTTATTTAAGATCAATATGATTTTATTAAATCGAATACGTGGTAGACGTTTACTGCCAACTATGTATAATCAAAGAGACGTGCCCTCCGGCTTGGTGTATTTGGTAGCGCGCCTGCCTTGTATACCAAGGGTCGCGGGTGTGTGAGTGGGAAAAAAAAGTGTGTGTTAAAAAAAAATCAAAGAAACATACCTCTCTCCCACTAGAATTGTTCACTGAAGATGGGTGAATAAATTTTATTCGAAACGTCTGAACATTCAAAGGGAATCGAGAGTGTTTTTATTTTTGGCTGCTTGCATTTAATTTCCACATCCTTCCTCAGAAATATAAACATTGCGAAAATAGAACTAATTTCTAAAGAATGAATCAAAATGCATCTTAATAATTAAACAATTTTATGAGTAATATTAAAATGTATACTAGTTATTTTATATGATAAATTGGACACCCGAATTTATTAAATTTTAGAACTTTAAAGATTTTTTGAAAATTCAGAAACGTCAAATAAAAATTATTTTACACACCGCTTTGAAAAATGTGACCGTCCACATGAAAAGGTACCAAATCTTCATCGCGGTCAAAATTGAGTTTTTATGCTTTCAGAACAGAAGACATCCAGCTGAGCAAGCCGGTATTTTTAGAATTTTTTTATCATTTTTTGTTTGGAAGATATGAATTGTTAAAATTTTGGTTATGAAAAACCTAATTTTGTAAAAAATGAGTTTGTTTGGTCCCTTGTCTCTTATCTATTTTGTCTTGTTTTTAATTTTTTGATATAAAATACATCAATTCTGATGAGTCGAATATTTCATCAGATACCGGTATATGAGGAAGAACTAGAGAATCGGAATCAGTGATAAAAAAAAATCGATTTATTTGAACTTTTTTAGTAAATCGACTCTCCTGAAAATTTAGCCCAGTGAAGATTTGGTACCTTTTCATGTGGACGGTCACAAATGTTGATAAATTAAAAAGCTCTTAAGTGAAATTTAAAAACCTTTAAATCCACCCTTTTCAACTAATCTTAATTAATCCCTTCATATAAAACAAATAAATGCTGTATAATTAATTGAGTGATTTAAAAAATTGGAACAAATAAAACAGGTGGTCTATTAATTCCTCTTAAATTTGGATTTGTAATATTTATATTGAGATACAAAACCCCCGTAATTGAATTATAAAATTCTATTTAAATGATTTTGTTTATTTTTCTTTTAAGTAAATTTCCTTTTGATATAAAATCTTGAATAACCTTTTTATTTATTTTTTCTAAATGACTAACAAGTCTTGAGCCAATTTTCAATAAAAAATATTTATTCAACATTTTAACTTTGATAAATGTGTAAAAATCTGGTTCGAATGATGATAGCACAGCAAACAACTTTTTCTTATCTTCGGTAATTGTATTGTATCGTACTACTGGAAACTAAATATATCTCGATGCAAAAAATCTGGTGTGACAAGTACAGAACAACTTTCGATATCGAAGGTAAGAGAAAGTTGTGTGCTGCTTCCTAGATTTTTCTTTTTCTGAAAATAATATTTTAATGTATCCTAAAAATTGATTTTTATTCTCCATAGGAAAAGAAGTTAACAAGTTTGTCAAATAAAAGAATATATTGTGTGTGAAACCTTTAAGATGTTATTTCTCTACATTTGTCACAATGGCTATTTGTGAATGTCAGTTTATTTTGTTTGATCCAAAAGAGTTACTCTCGTTTTAAAAAACAGAGAGACAACAAAATAAATGTTAATTTAAGGTTCTCTGATAAAGTTTAAAATACACGTAGTTCATTGCAATTAAAAAAAATCTGGTGTGACAAGCACAGAACACAACTTTCGATTACTTTCGGTAATCGACATATATTTAGTTTCCGCCGATATATTAGAATTCAAGATGTAAAATTTATAAGTATTGGAAAATATTTATATTTTGTTACCATGGCAAACATTTCTCCTATCTTTCCTATGAAGAGCAAGAGTAAAGTGGTCTTCAAAATATTTCAAGTTTTCGCAACATAGTCTGTCTGTGTGACTGTGTGTGGCCTGGAATTAAACAGAAATTAACAGTGAAATTTTATATTTAAGTTAGACACCCATCTAGGGGTGAAAATTTTTTATTTTCAAACGCTGATTTTCAATTGGAATTTTTAAACATTTCCTTCAGGTGAAGCGTAAATATTCCCTGAATATACATGTATTATTTAGAATAATTTATAAATATTAATATGGTTTTTTGAACTTGATATCTTAAAAAAAAAAAAAAAAAAAAAAAAAAACGAAATTATTCAGGTTTTCTCCCTCTCAAATTCATCTGCCTCTACAAAATTAAACAAAATTTTTTAAACATATGCTTCGGGTAGATAAAGTTGATATGATAAATGAAATAAGAGAAAATGCAGGTTCATTTCGGGCCCACCTTTTACTTAATTAAATACAAAATTTATTTTAAGAAGATTACCCCTCCATTCCTTTTTTTTTATTATAATTATCAATCTCTTCTCCTTCACTCCCCTCTCTCACTCTCTCTCTTTCCCCTCTCTGTACTCTTTGTTTCCCCCCCTCACTAATTAGCCAATCAGATCTCTTGGCGCCAAAATTCGCCCGCTTAATAGCGACGACTAGATACCTGGAGAGGTCAGTAGTGAGATAGCCCTTGACTAGTGTTAATCCACGTTGCTCTTCGTAAGAAAACCGAAGCGTTCTCATTTGCCTGGGAGCCATCATGGTCGCCGGCCGCTTCGTCCTCATTCTCCTCATTTCCCATCGTTTTTACTGAGGTATTTCAATTCAAAATTAATAATTTTTCATTCATTATACTCTTTAGGGGCTAAATATTTATAATTAATATTAAATTTAAGAATTTGACAATATGAGTGTGGATTGTATGCATCGTTTAATCTTTTCTTGTTTTTTCTTTTTACTCTCGGACTTACCTATTTTTCTGCAAATTTTATTTCACTCTTTACTTAAAGGCAAAAATCTTTCATATACTAATAAAATATGCACCGTACCTCTACCCTGAATTAATATTTTGTTTTGTTGAGTCACATTGACTTTAATTATTAATCTCTCTCTTAATTGTTTGCATTAAGTCAAAGAATATTAATACGTTTTTTTTTATTTTTTTTTTATTTAAAATCTTTATTTTGTTTAATAGTTGAGTGATTTTTCTATTCTTTTCTTATGGATTCTTGAATGAAATATTCTGAATCATATAGCCAGTGGCACACTAACAGGTCCTTACCTGTTCATCTAGGTCTAATCTCTTACTATATAGAAGGCAATAAGCAAATTGTGTAGAACGTATGATATACATAATTAACCGATCTTAATGGAATTTAATATACACTATAGTTATGCAATGACATAAATAATAATTATGTTAAAGATCTTGGTGATTATTGCTCTGATGCCAGACCCCCTCCCCCCGCGGATTGAATTAGTTAGAAATTGTTTAAATAATAATATTTATGCTTCATCAATGAACATATTCCAGCTTTCTGGATTATTTGTCGTTCGATTTCAATTTCTCATGATATGGAATAAAGCCAAATCAATTGATATTTAGAACGAAACGATTTGGAAGAGTTAGCGCTTTCCCTTCTTACTCTTTTCAACCTTTGAAGTACTTTAACGGGAATTTCCTTTGAGAAATCAATCTTTAACTTTTTTTTTGTGACTTTTTACCTTTATTTAATCGATGAGGAAATAATATATCAAAATTTCTCTTTTTATTCTGGAAATATATTAATATATATTTATTGATATGTTCATTATTTTTTTACAATTTTAATGAATTGTTTTTCCAATTTGTCTCGTTTCTTGTCATATTACTTTTCATTAAAAAAAAAAACATGATTAGATTTTTTTATATCATTCTTATAACAGTATTTATTTTTGATAATGATATTGGAAAAAATTTAAACTTTTTTGCTTTAATCAAAAATTGAAAAAATATTTGATAAATTTTTTTTTTTATTTAATCTATATTAAATTATTTTTTAAGCGTGATTTCTTTCAATTTAATTATTAAACAATTCATTAGCAATATTGATGGATATAAGCATATTAAAAATTCTATTATAATTGAATTCATTCCCCTCTCACTACAAGTGGAGACACTTTATAATGGATACTTAAATAGCAAGTCATTCTTGCATTATTAATCATTCATTTGTTATGTTTTTTATATCAAATTATAGACTACTTGAAATGTGAAATGTTAATTTCTTAGAATATCTTGAAAAATAAAATGTTTAAAATTCATTTAATTACGAAAGGGGATTACACCTAATTCAAAATCCTCTTTTAGAATTAGATTACAAGGGATCTTGAAATCATATAACTCCAGTTTGAAAGAGCTTGGGGTTCATTCATAGAAATCTTGATTAGGGAATTCGTAGAGGGAAAACAAGGGCAAACGCTGGAGGTCTTTACAATTTTACACCCTTGCCCTTGAACCGAGTGAATGCAAATCCTGTTTACAATCCCTCATCTCTCTTAGGAGCTTTTCGGGGCTTTTGCATACATTTTATATCTTTAGCACCGGTTTTTATTCGTTTTTCGTTTCACCTTAGTTCCAAATTTCTTTCATTCTCAAGGCAAATACGGATCCAAAGGAGTTACTCGGGGGGTAACCTGGTGTGACTGGTCGCACAGCACACAACTTTTTCTTATTAAAACTTTTGTGATTTGAATTATTATTATTAGGGGAATTTTTTTGTTATAGACCACATTTTTGTTTATTAATTATTTATTAAAAATATAAATACACTAACGTTTCGTCTGCTTATTCTGCAGCCGTTCTCAAGTACTGTGCACTTGCTCCGATTCAAGTGAACTGGTACTTGAGAACGGCTGCAGAATAAACAGTTGAAACGTTGTAGATTATTTATATTTTTAATAAATAATTAATAACAAAAATGTGGTCTATAACTAAAAAATTCCCCTAATAATAATTTTTTCTTACTTTCTGTAATTTAAAGGTGCATTCTGTACTTGCAAATTTTTAAGTATTGATTTTTACAATTTTACATTAAAAATAAAATTTTATTATTATTTTTCTCAAATCTCGGGGGGGGGGGGGATAATTACCCTCTTTACCTCCCTTTGTATCTGCTCTTGTCTCATGGGCAAAAAAGAATACTTTTTCATAGAAGATGGTATAGATAAAAATATAGAGGTATAGGCCTATATATGTTTATATGTAACGCAAAGCCCGCCTTCGACTGGCTTTCCATCTAGCCCCCATGGCTAGACGGAAAGCTGCGCCCCCTGGACCCCCTTGCTCGCCTTCGGGGACCAATTACCCGACTTCGGCGGGCAAGTATTTTGTCAATTTAGGATATTTTTTGTTACATTGCAAATTTTAAAAAAGGACCTTGAGTTCAAGTGAGCCTAAAGGGTCTGCCTGGAGGTAACTATAAATCATGTCATAAAACTGAAAAAATTTAAATTTGTATCCAAATATTGAAGAAATTTAATTATAATTAATTCTCCAGAAACATTTAGAAATTCAAATTATTACTCTCCGTTTTAAGTACTATATGTGTACTTAATTTGAAAAAGATTCATTGAAAATTGTGGATTTCTATAAAACATATAGACCCTACATTTATTTTTCCATTTCATTTTATATATATAGTCTATAGATAGATGGTATATAAATTAATTAGCACAGGAAACAAAAAAATTTTGCCCTCCGCCCCAAGCAAAAACTGCATATGACACAATATTTTTAATAATTACATCTAATTTATGTAGTCTTTAATTGCTAAAATGTAAAAAAAAATATATATTAAAGAGCAGCAAATATTTTCATAAATGACCTTTGCATGACATTTGAAACATAATGCAAAATCAAACGGGATCTAAGAAAATATGTTTAGGAAAAACATGTTGCTTTTCTTTTTTTACTTAAGCAACACGCTAAGGGCAATTGCGTGTAATTTTCCAAATATAATAGCCTAAACTTGTTGATTTCTTATCAAAAGTAGTTTTGTTAGCTTAAATATGTAATTTCACTTTACTTCCGAAAGGTCACAGCTGAGCATTTGGTGAAGAGGTTCAATAATTATAAAAAGATATTAAGGGACAAATGGGCTGTTAAAAAACAAGTATAAAAGAGTTATGAAAAAATAAGAGACAAGTTTAAGGGAGACCACCATAAAGACAATAAGCACTTGGCATAAAAAACGGCCAACGCTCCAACGCTAGGGGCCCACGCAGTGCAATCACTCATTTTTATATGAATAATTTTTTATCTTTTCTTCTGCTAGATGCTCTCCATTCAAGTCTTAAAATTTTATTATTCTATATTTATTCTAAACATCTGCAAGGTCTTTTTGTTTTCAAACATTCTTATATTATTATATCATAACATCAGATGAAAGGGTTGTTTAAAATATGAGAAAAAAATTATAAAAACGAAATTATTCGCAGAAATTCTAAAAATATGGTGTGACTGGTCGCACAGCATACAACTTTTCCTTACCTTCGGTATTCGAAAGTTGTGGTCTGTGCTTATCACACCAGATTTTTTGTGCCGAGATATATTTAGTTTCCGACAGTACGGTACATTTGAATTTGAAAAATTTCTTAAATAGAAATGCCTGAACCCCCAATAGATATATTCATTACAACCGTTATCGTAAAAGTCTTATATGGCCTAAGTTGCCGAAAAGACTGTGTGAATGTGTGTTTGAGTGTGAGTGAGAATGAGAAAAAAGTGTGAATATTTTTTTTCAAAAAAAAAAAAAAAAAAAAATTGAAAAATTTATAAAAAGAAAAATATTTTCTTTAAAGTATAAGTGTAAAGTGGTCTTCAGAAGATTTCAATGGCAAAATGAGAATATACATTTTAAAGAGTATCTAAAAAATAATTGATTTTTGAATTTTAATCAAAATCGTTGGAGCAAATTTAGAGAAAATCGAAAAAACTGAAAAAGTACCTCAGACTAAAGACAAAAATACTAATACTTTTTGACCAATTTTGATTAAAAGCTTATTTTTACGCTCTTAAGGGGTGTCTAACTTAAATATAAAATTTCAGTCTCATAGCTCAATTCCTTCATGCTTAAAATTGAACACACACACATAGACAGACCAGGTCGCGAAAACCAGTTTTTTGGATTCAGGGGACCTCAAAACGTGTATATCCATCAAAATCTCGACATCGAATTTTTGACATGAACCCAATACTTTCTATATAGTTATATTAACATATACATATAAGTAACAGAAAATAAAAATTTAATAGGCCTATTGAAAAGGATTTTTTTTAGAATTACGGTAACTTTTATTTGTCTATGGAAAATCCATTGATTAAATTGTAGTTTTTCATTTGGCACTCTCTTCAAATATTTACTATTTATTATAATTTTAACACTTATACTTTACTTACTGTTCCATGGTTTGTTTATATGTTCTAAATAAGGGGCTACATAAATAACAACATAGCAATTCTAATATTAACTTGGTTAATTAATTAAATGGTTAAAGGTCAACTTAATTTCATCTTGGAGGTTCAAATAATTTTACTGCCCAGCAACAGCTCCCTTAATACCAAGAACAAGTATATTAAAATTGATTAAAAATAAGGAACAAGGGAGGTCTTTTTTTATTTTTCATTTTCATTCTTGAATTTTTTGTGTTCTGTTCTTTCTGGTGTCTTTTGATTATTAAACAGAGAAATAATAAAGTATTTTATAGAATCGATTGATTTGGATTCATTTCAAAACTTTATTCCTAATATAAAAAAAAAAAAAAATATTAATAATAGAATGATTGATGGTTTTAGTATAATCAATAAAGGCTATTGAACAGTTTTAAGATTCAAAAAAAATATTGCAATATCTTTGCCTAGTAGGCGAATTTACGACTTCAAAGGAATTTTGTATCGAACCTATAATTATCTCTTATTATTATAACAATACTTTCTTCTCAATACTCATTATCTCCAAAAAAAATTGAAGTAGTTGATAATACTTTCTTCCTTCGACGCTCTTATAAAAATTTTGTTTCTCCTTTTTAGTTAGCTCTTTTCATTAAAATAATTTTTTATTTTTTTCAATTTTCCAATATTTAATATCGCAAGTCTATTAAAAAAAAAAAAAAAAAAAAAAAAAAAAATAGTGTGATCGTCGCACGTCATATAACTTTCTTCTTACCTTCGGTAATTGAAAGTTGTGTTCTGTGCTTGGATTTTATTGTGCCGATATATATTTAGTATTCTGACACTATGGTGTAACATGTTACATTAGAATGTAAATGTAAAATCTATAAATATGGGAAAATATTTATATTTTATTACCATTTCTCCTCAGTGGCGTCATTTGGGGGGGCAGGGGGGCTATGCTATACATTTAAATAAAAATCATCTAAATTTTAATCAAAATCATTGGAGTAAATTTTGAGAAAATCGAAAAAAATTCTAAAAAAAAAGTACATTAGAAAAGCAATAGTATTCTTTGGCCGATTAAATATAAAAGTTATTTCCCTACTCAAGTCATGTACAGTGAGGGTCAATATTAAGTCCCACCCATGCGTTTTCTACTTGTGATTATTTCATTGTTTTTATAAAAGAAAATGAAAATATTTAGTGGAAATTTTCTAGGTTTGAATCATGAAAGTTTCCATTAAAAAATATATAATATTTTTTTAAAAACAATGAAATAATTACAAGTAGAAAAAGCATGGGTGGGACTTAATATTGTCACTCCCTGTACATAACTTTAATATAAAATTTAAACCACGTAGATTATTTTCTTTATACTTTATTTTGATCACAGATATGATACATACACAGTCAAACAAACCATTTTGAGAGACCCACTTTTTTAACTCATAAGGGTCTCGAAACGTGTATTTCCATCAAAATGTCGACATCGAATTTTTGACATCAATGCAATACTTTCTCTCTAAATATTAACATATTGATATATAGGTAAGAGAAAGTAAAATAATATTTGATATAGGCCTACCTATCTCTGTATTTTAAAAAATAACTTTTTTAATTTTTAATTATAAAAGGACCAAAGAAATCTCTTTTATATATTCTCAGCTTATTACAGTTGAGAGCAAAAAAGCTGAATCCTAAAAAAGAGGAATATAGAATTGATACTTTAGAACAAGCCACTGTCACAATATACACAATACTAAACCCAAATCCCTTATCATCTCAGCTTTATGATTTTACTTAATCCAATTATAGAGACTTTCCTGTAGAATAAACTCACTTCACTCCATTTATTTCAGATATTATCTTAGCTATTTACTACCGAAATATTAATAAATAAACACATAAGGTTATGTCAGATTTGAAGGTAATAAACAATAATTAAATCCTTCGAAGTTTGGATATTAAATTCATAGACGCTGGAATTAAAGATAAGGAGGATGTTTTTGTAGAGCAGTCATTTTTAATGAAATAAAATTATAAATAAAAGCCGATTAAATTATATTGTAAACATTCTCCCATAGTAGATTAATAAAAAAATTTTATGCCAAATTTATTTAAATAAAATTAATTTTTTTAAAAAGATTAAATAATCAACCTATCATTGATTCAGAAGAGAAAAAAGACAGCTTTTGTTTTTTAAATAAATTCGTTGGGTATACTGTATCTATACTTAATATGGAGCAGAGCAGGGTTGGTAATTTTAATAAAAATTCCTAAACACTTGCTGACGTTTCGGTTCGGGTTTGAACCATCATCGGAGCTGTGATTTTGTCTTCACAGCTCCGATGATTTGGCTGCATTCTTCTTTGGGAATTATTCTTTCTTGAACATACTACAGCCATAACAAATATTCAATTACTATAGGAGTATTATAGGGCTAGGATATCTCAGGAGCTGCTGCTCGGGATAATATTAGGTGCCTCATGCCCCTGGTTAAAGACAAATAAACCAAAAAAAGGTACCTCATCTTGGATACTCAATATGTTAGACTAAAATATTAGGAAAGGCAAAGTGGAACGAAATTTTAACTCACAGTATATAAATTTTAGCAATATAAACTTGATAGAATGATGGCCTTATTAAAGCTGAAACGTTTCTGCTGATATGAGTTTTTATTAACATAGAGACTTTTTCTTTGGCTGCGCACTCTCTTTCTCTATCAATATTTTAATTAATTCTTGTTTACCAATTCTGTCTTTGGAATTAAAATTTTCAGAAAAGGAAAATTCTTTTATACCCTACCAATTTTAATTAAAACATAAAATATTAGATGCCCAACAATCTTTAGACTCTACCACTTATTATGCTAGAAAAATGTTGAAAGAATTTTTAATTTTCTGCTGAGCAATTTTTTTCTCTAAATTATTCCCTAAAAGAGTTTTAATTATTATGACGACGGAAAAATAATATTCTTGAAATTAAAACTAAATAAAATATTACATTAATATTATTTTATAGTCATCTTAAAAATATTGTCTTAAAAAACTTTAATATTAAAATAATTTTAATGTTCCGCATTTTAATAACCACTAAACGCAACTTTCAAGAGCTTCATAAAACAATTTTTTTTTTTTAATATAAAATTTTTTTCCTACATAAAAGCTTTTCTTGTGTAATGATGTTATCTATCTTAAATGATAAAATAAATGTGTCATGCAATAACATTTCATTCAAATGTATGATATTTTTAGCTAGATTCAGTTTAATGAACTCGCGTTTTAAAAGTGTGGCTTCCATTAATAGACCCACCTGTAATCACAATAACAATTAGAGGGAATTAATTGAATCAAGTACTAGGCCATTCATCTTTGCTCGTTTAAATACACTATTCAAAATATGGTCAAGGTCATATTTATTTTGTTTAAAGGCTCAATCAACTTACGAATGTAATAAAAAATAATAAAATATGTCCGACTAGAAGGAAAACATTTTTCTTTAAATTTATTTTCAAATAGTTTATTCGTTGGTTGATTTGTTTAAAGTTTTATTTTAGGATGAAGTAAATACACAAATACAAATCATTTAATAAATGAACAAGCAAAAGAACCAAGAATTAAATATGATTCATTTAATTTGGATAAATAAAATTTTGGTCATATAAATAAAATTATAAACATTTCCCACTTGCCAGTACGTAAATGGCGACCACGAGTTGCCCAAGCATTTCTTTTTTTTTTTTTTATACTAGTTTTTACTCCCTCCTCACAGGCTCTGCGAGTTGGTTTCATCTAACCGCAAATAATTAAAAATTATTGATTATTATTTAAATAAAAAAAAATTCATTCTCGATTTTTTACCTTTTAAAAATATAATGCATATAAAAAATGTGCGATCTATTCATAAGTTGCTTTTGACTTGCTCAGGGGAAATAATATTTTCTTGCAACACTCCAACCCCCCAGCAACCATCTAAAAAAATGAGTGCAGCATCATATCACCATAAAAAAAATACACCAGAGCTGCATTGTCAACCAGAATTGAGAAGACAAAATATGACACCTGAAACACAAAGGGCATTCTCATTCCCAAGATTAAAATGGAAACATTTCAAGGAAAGAACGTTCGCAATTGACAGAATTCATTTCTTAAAAGTGGAATTATCAAATATTAATATGAAATTAAAACAAAATAAAATAATTTGGAATTAACCTACCCTTGTTTGTTCGATACGATATGTTTTAATAGGATTAATTTTTCAATCGTAGTTGGAAAAAAATAACAAAATCTCCATAAATATGGATAGTATTAAAGGATTTTATTTGTTCATCAAAAGCCGCCATATAAATAGTTTCATTACTGCCCAGACAGCCTGGAATCTTGCATTAATATTGCAGGAATCTTACATTGCAATATTTAACCTTGCAGGGAATATTGCAGGAACACTACAGCAACATTGTTGTAATATTCCTATGTCCGCCTCTTTGTAACTTGCAGGAATATTGTGGCAATACTGAATGGAATATTGTTGCAATATTACAAAAATATTGCAAGTATTGCAGCAATATTACGGGAATATTCCGGCAATATTGCATGGAATATTGTGGCACTATTGCATGGAATATTGTGGAAATATTGCATGGAATATTGTGGCAATATTGCATGGAATATTGTGGCAATATTGCATGGAATATTGTGGCAATATTGCAGGATAAAAAAAAACTTGTTCATAGAGGGATTTGAACACGAGTTTTTTGCATTTCCAATATTTCCAATGTCTTGATTCCAATATTCGACTCCTTTACTGCCTCGGACGTTTTGCTATATGAAATTTCAACACTTTTTAAGCTACTTAATTCGTATGTAGTACTATTAAATTTTTTTTTAAACAAAAAGTCACTTATAAATTGTAAAAAAATAATAATTTTTAATATTTAAAATTAATTTTTTTTTTTAATTTTTTAATTTTTTTTCTTTTTCGGTATCTAAGGCGATTTAGACCGCATCCCTATTTATTTCAAATTATTTGCAGTCAATTCAAATGAAATAAATTTTTCTCGCTGGGGACCAAGCGCGGTCCTAGCCTTACATTTGGAGGGGGGTCACTGTTTTTTTTTTTTTTTTTTATAGTATAAATAAATGGGCCTGGACCCCAATAAATATATATTAATCAAATATAAGTATCGTTTAAGTCTTAAATGGCCTAAGTTGCCGAAAAGATTGTGTGAATGGGAGAGTGAGTGGGAAAAAGTGTGTGTTAAAAAAAAAAATGATTTTTTTTTTGGGGGGGGGGCCACGACCCTCTTGACCCCCCTCTGGGACAGCCCTTGCTGGGGACGGAAAGCGAATCCTGGACCCCAGGCTCAAGAAGCTAGTGTCTTCTCTCTGAGCCACGGGTCATCACGGGCATTAATTAATTTTTTTTTTTTTTTTTTTATTTAAAAAAAAAACATTCACTACTTTTTTTCTCATTCGCACTCACACACACATTCACACAGTCTTTTCGGCAACTTAGGCCATATAAGACATTTACGATAACCGTTATTTATGAATTTATATATATATATTAGGGTCCAGGCATTTTTATTTAAGCCATCTGGTATCCAGATGGCTTAAATAAAATCATCGGACTGCCTGGGTCCGAACCCGCGACGTTTGGCATATGAGGTAGGCACGCTACCTACTATGCCACACCCGGGGGCGTTAATTAATTTAATTAATATGAATATTATAAAGTTGATATGATAATTTTAACCCTATATTCACTATTCAATGTTGCCACTTCAATATTGCTGCAATATTCACACTTCAATATTGACTGCAATATTGCTGCAATATTCATACTTCAATGTAGTCATTGCAACATTGTGCTGCAATATTGCTTCAATATTCACTCTTCAATGTTGCCAGTGAAATATTTCAGGAATATTGCTCCAATATTTACACTTCAATATTGCCACTGCAATATTGTTGAAATATTCATACTTCAATGTTGCCATTGCAACATTGTGCTGCAATATTGCTTCAATATTCACCCTTCAATGTTGCCACTGTAATATTTCAGGAATATTGCAGCAATATTTACACTTCAATATTGCCACTGCAATATTGTTGAAATATTCATACTTCAATGTTGCCATTGCAACATTGTGCTGCAATATTGCTTCAATATTCACCCTTCAATGTTGCCACTGTAATATTTCAGGAATATTGCAGCAATATTTACACTTCAATATTGCCACTGCAATATTGCTGAAATATTCAGTATTCAATATTGCAACAGCAATATTGATGCAATATTGCAACAATATTCACACTTCAATATTGCAACAGCAATATTGATGCAATATTGCTGCAATATTCACTATTCAATGTTGTCACTGCAATATTGTCGCAATATTCACACTTCAATGTTGCCACAGCAATATTGCTGCAATATTTCTGCAATGTCTTCACTTCAATATTGCGCAGCGAAATTACAGCAATGTTGCTCCAATATTGTCAATATTGTGCAAGGTTGGCAAAATTGCTGCAATATTACTGCAATATTCCAGGCTGTCTGGGTGTATTATCGTTTAATATTATTTAAGCTAATTTATAATAAATTGTTCATCATATGGATTTTGTCTTACTATCAGATCGTGATCTTTTGACATAATCAGTTCTTGATTCATCTAAGGATAAATGCAGAGCGTTTGGCCAGAGTACAAATTGAAAGATAAAGATTAATCAATGTAAATTAATTAATTAGTAAAGTACTTGGTGGTTTCAATTTATTAATTTGTAAATTATACACTTGATACGTATTTAAACAACTTAACGATTGATCATCAAGAGTACGGTATTTATCAAATTTCGTTAAGTAGTCGAAACACTTATTGAGCGTATAATTTACTTATGAATAAATTTAAACGTATCACCAAGTGTTTTCTTATTAATTAATATACATTGATTTATCTTAACATACTTATAATGTATCAACTAGAGTCAACTAGGATGTTCCTTGAGATTACTTCTGATAAATATTTAAAGTATCATGACTTATTATAAAAGAAAACAAGGAGTTGCAGCTACCAGTCCACGGCTGATGTTTTGATCCTAGGTTTGGACCATCATCAGAGCTGGCACTGTATCTTAAAGACATATATATATATTATAAACTCCCCTGCTATTTGAACATGTGCAAACTTTTGATAACAATAGTTATGAGGCCCTTTTCTTTTTGGGTAAGATTATTTATTCCTTTATGACACAGCCTCAGCACGGATGATGGTCCAAACCTAGGATCGAAATGTTATCTCAGAGTTATCGTTCTCTATCGGGCTGATCTGAGTGGAAATTCGCTGGGTGCAACATCTTTTTTTTTATTCGCAGATCTCTTCGTTTTCGCGTTTTATTTTAAAATTAGTGAGCTCTTTGATAGGCCCCCTGTATTATGTTAATGAAAAATTTAACTTTTTTAATTTGTTTAAAAAAAGCAGGAAAGTTTTTTCTTTTTATTAAGATTTTTTTTTCTCATTTATTTTACTTTTTTGATAGTTAATCTAAATTTTTCCAATCTGAAATTGTTTCACACTTTCCGTCATATTTATTTATATGTACAGGTATTTCAATCAGGGGGGTAAATAACACCCCCGCAGACGCGGCAGTGCGGGGAGGGGGCGCAGCAGCAGCTCAAGGGGCGCAGAGACCCGGGCGCATAAAAATATATAAAAGAGTTAATAAATAAAATGTAGTAAACAAATTATCATCAAAATAAATTTTACAATTCATAGAGATATCTTAATAAAACTCTTTCATAATAACACTGTTAAACAGTGAATTGTTTTCTGGGATATTATTGTCTATTCTTGATGAATAGCGCTGATTCAAAAAAAATGCGATCAGTTTTGCCCCATCAGGCATAGTTTTAGAGATATAGAGAAAAAAAAAATTTTAATAGAAAATTTTCTCTAAAATGGCTTTAATTTCCTGAATGCAAAAATCGCGTATTTTCTTAGTACAGCCACCTCCAGACTCTGCCTTATTTTGTTCATAATTTCGTTAGAAACTAAGAGATTTTTAAGAATGAATGATTTTTGGAAAGTTGAAGAACTATAGAATATCTTAAATATATTATTGTTTCATTCAGAGATCGGAAAAATTGTATTAGGTGTCTCTAAAGTTTAAAAATCTGTAAAAATTCGGTTTTTCTTCGTTTTTTTAAGCCGTTTGAGGCACCACTAAATAATGAAATCTATTTAAATTTAAAATTTTTTGAAATTCTATTTTAACAAATTTTTTTTTTATTTTTTTTAGGGAGGGGAGGGGGCGATATTCTTATGCCTTCGGGGGGGGGGGGGCAATAAATGTAGTTACGCCTCTGATTTCAATTGGTGAAAAACAAAGAACTGGCGTTAATCCATCTTCTTTAAAGACCTAATTATATTTAATACAAAATAAACAAAGCGTCTAAAAACTAATGATATTGATCGTTCAGTCTTCCAATTTACTTGTTAGATTAATTCTTTCCATTTTTCCTAAGGAGCAACTATTAAAAAACAAATTTTTTTTTTCTTTTATACAGTTTTTATCTCTCTATAAAGACAAACAATAATTTTTATAAAAGTAGGTCACTATAAATATAAAAAAATTCTTTGGCAATTGAGTTATCTTTAAGAATGATTTAATAAAATTTTTGAATAGTGGCCGATTAACTTAAAACGAAAATAACTTTTATTAAAACGGCAAACTAATTTAATAAAGTCGTTAATTTTAATATAATGTCTATCTTTCGATCCTCCTTCACGGAGGAAGAATTTAACCCTCGTTTATTCCATCATAAATCTCTACACAGTTCGAGGCGAAAAGGCAACCAACCAACCACCCATAAAGTGAAAACCCCCCAATATTCAATCTGTTGCTGATTCTAATTCTAATAAATCGAAATCCAATTCAATACTACCGATCCAATCAATATGTTTTTTACGCTGACTAAATTTAATTTATTTCATTAGTTATATTTCATTTTTAAGTGTATATTTTCTCTACATTTTTCTAAGTATCTTGTTTACATATTGAACATGAACGATTTTCATTTGATTTATTTTTTTATAAGAGAGGAGGCGTGAAATTCTCTATTAGAGATATATTATTTTTTCAAATAGACAGATACTTGGCACGAGATTTAGTAGAGGTAAAAAAAAAAAAAACTTGATTTCTACAAATATTGATCTTTTAAATCTCCTTTGTACAGTAAATATGTTCGTGTGAGAGTCCACGCTGTTAAATGTCAAAAGATATTTCTCGAACTTTATTGCCGACTTTGATAAGAGAAGAAATTTTTGTTCTTTATTTCGTTACTTTTCAGCACTTTTCTTTATTTTTGACTAATCTATGATCGAAATTTATTAACATTTCTTTTTGTATATTTTTTTGTTTCGACAATGGAGGCCATTTTGACCACGTTATTTCAATTGATTGGTAGTTATTAATTAATTGTAATGGTGTATCCAAGGTCTCCCCCAATTTTCAGCTCTGTGGGAATTATTGTAATTTTAAATGTCTATTTTGACCGGACTATATTTTAGAAATATTTTATTTAATAGGGGATGAATTTTAAGTGAAAGTAAATAAAATAAAATCATAAATAAAAATCATTTCGGTTTCAAATTATCACTAACAAATAAATACTGTATATTGAATAAATTACTATTAGTTTGAAGATAACAATAAATTTTTTAAAAGAGAGCTCTTAATAAATTTAATCTACGAGTACTAAAGCTCAGTGAATAAAGCGAAGTCTTTAGTTGCTTTCGAGTCGAATCGGGAATTAGCCGTTTGAACATTTCTCTCGCAAAAGTGTTTAGTTTGTCTTTTATTGTGTTGTTATTGTGTGAATAAGGTATTAACCCACCCAACTCACCGTCGTCATATTAAAGGTATTTAAAATTTGCATATCTCATTTGAATAACGGGTTAAAATTTTATATTTAATTTTTTTCTCTCTGAATACATAAAAAAGTTGTTTCCATGAGTGGTAGAGAGGGTGTAAATAATCCCGTAAAATAGACCAAAAATATTATTTTTTTAAAAATAGGTATTAATAAAATTTAAAAAAATTATTTATTAATATTAAAATTAAATTTTTTCTTTAAGGAAAATTTCGTCTCGCCCCCATAATATTTAATTAAAACAAAAGCAAAAATGTCTTCACTTTACACTAGAAGTTTTCACTTCTAATCACGACATAAGAATTTAGAGTTAAGAAAACATTAAGAGTTTTGATATCGAGCCAGAAAAGAAAGGGTTCTGTTTATTTTGAGACGAGTTTAAAATTTTGAACTCTCACTTCGAGACAAGATATCAGCTAAAATAAAAAAAAAAGTCGAGATAAATAAATGCCATGTATCGATAAAAAGGAAAAACCATCATCATGAAAAATATACGATATACGCGGCTTGAGAATATTTTCCAATATAAAATAAAAAAATATTCTTAAGAAATTTTACTCTATTATAAATCTTAGATGTCCTCGGACTTGGAGTAGTTGGTAGCGCCCCTGCCTTGAATACCAAGGGTCGCGGACCCAGGAAGTCCGATGATTTTATTTAAGCCATTTGAATGGCTTAAATAAAAATGCATGGAGCCCAAATACATAATTCAAATAACGGTTATTGTAAAAAGTCTTATATGGCCAGAGTTGCCGAAAAGACTGTGTGAATGTGTGTGAGTGTGAGTGTGAATCAGAAAAAAGTGTGAGTGTTTTTAAAAAAATAAAAAAAAAAAAATCCTGGCCATCTTTACTTTATTACGTATTTAAAGATTCCTTATCAATACTTTTTTAATGCGTGCTGGATTTTTATATCTTAATTATACAAGAATTTAAAACTATTAAATATAATTTAATAAATTTTATGAAGCACTTTTTTGTTTATTATTAGCATAAAATTAAATCTGTTATCTGATTAATGTTATTTTTTAAATAAATGTTTGGGTATTTAAATTAGGTTATTATTTTCGATGGCCTTTACATTTTCCCTAGATTAATTTTTTGAAGTTTACTCTTAAACGTTTTCTGATAAGACAGTTTGCATAAAAATCGCTCTAAACATTTCATTTTTACTTTCTCTTACCTCTATATATGTTAATATATAAAGAGAGAAAGTAATGATTTCATGTCAAAAATACGATGTAGAGATTTTGATGGATATACATACATGTTTTGAGTTCCCTGAATCCAAAAAAGTGATTTTCGCAACTTTCGCAACTGTCTCTCTGACTGTGTGTGTGTCTGTGAAGAAAATATCTTAAGAACCAAAAGAGCTAGGAGGTTGTTGGCCCTGAAAATTGTTTGAAGCACACTTTATTCTTGTTCTTCATAGGAAAGTGGAGAAATGGTTGTCATGTTAACAAAATATAAATATTTTCCCATGTTTATAAATTTTACATCTTGAATTCTAATATATTGGTAGAAAAAAAATAAATATGTCGACAGAAAAAATCTGGTGTGACAAGCACAGAACACAACTCTCGATTACTTAATACTTACTTACTTAATTAATAATAATGGCAGAAGGTAAGAAAAAGTTGTGTGCTGTGCGACAAGTCACACCAGATTTTTGTTTTTCTAAATAATCTAATTCTTAACAAATAAATGATTAATAATAATGACTGTAAGGTCGGCCAGATACGAATCAGCTAGTTAATAAAAGAAATAAACTATATCAGCGGTTTCCAACCTTTTTTGAAGTGCGGCCCGCTTTTAAAACCCTGAGCCCCAGTGTATATATATAGCCTATATACATATATAAATGTTCTGGAAGGTTACTATATATAATTTTTATCATTCCTTAGACATCCACGGCCCAGTTCCAATCATCCCGCGGCCCACGGGTTGGGAACCGCTGAACTATATTAATTGTCGACATTTCGGTCTCTATATCACTACCTTGTTCATATGATCTTATTTTTTGCCCAACAATTTGCCTCCAAAATGTTGATTATAAATTCAAATAAAATATAATAGAAAACAAAATTATGCTTTGACGAATTAAATAAGTTTTTTTTGACTGGATTTCATTCTTAAAGAAAACATGTTTTAAAATAACGATATATTAATAATAAACGTATGTTTCATATTACACTTTGTTCTCTTTTTGCTCGTAACATGCAATTAAGAAAGTTAGTTTGTCAGATAATTACAGACAAGAGTGAGTGTCTCTAGTTATCGATTCGTTTTAATAATAAATAAACGATTGCAATATCCTGAATTTCGATAGGATCTTATTTCGGTGGCCTATCGTAAGACGTAGACCAGTCAAAATTTTTTTTTTTAATTTTAAACCCCAGTACCTTATAAATGCTGACATCTTGTTATTCGGAAGAGGAATTTGTTTAGGATTATGGTGTAATGGTTTCCCTCTTTCTTCAGGCTAAAAGTTTTACCTCTAGTCTTTTTTGAGGCTGAGTTTTGAACGTAAGATGACTTAATCCCATTGGCTTCTCTAAAATTAACATATCTTAGTAAATTTAGAAACATCTCTGTAAGTCTTTTTTGCCCTCTCATCGCTCTTTATTTGAATATTCAGTCAAATCAATATCTTTTTACTGACAGAGAGAAGAGCAAAGTTTTGTTATGATACCGAATTCGACATTTCAAAAATTTGATTGATGAGTATGAATCGAGATCTTAAAAAAAAAAGTTTTTTTTTCTTATTAACTTTTATTGGAAATAGGTGGGAGTTTCCAAAATAATTCTCGAGTCAATATTTCGTTTAAAAACATGGGTTAGAATATCATATATAATTAGCTGCTTCGATTTCAGCTTTTGTGGCTGACTAACTAATTTTACGGAATATATTTTGATTTATAAAATATACATGCAGAATATAATCTACATTATTTAAAAAAAAAAGTTTTTTATAGTATGGTTTAATAATATCGTTTATATTTAAATAGGCTAACTTGATATATTTTTACTTTTAATTTACTATGCAAAATTTTTATTCTTTGAACAAAACCCATCTATTTGAGCTTTCAATCACATTCAGTGCTGAAATCAGAACACATTTCATTTCGATTCCAGCCCAGAGGGCAGTGAAGTTGTAAAATCCATTACAACTTCAACCAACCCAGGTTCTTATTTCAGTTCGGAATGTAGATAGCTAAATGTAGTACGCTGAGTGACTGAAGAAGGCCGCAGAATGAGTGGCCGAAACTTTAAATCTTATACAAATTACCGAAAAACTAGTAATTTTATTTAACCCACCTACTTGTATTTATTTATTATTGGTATTCAATTCATTTAAATAATTTGAATTATTTCTTTTGGCTTGTAAATATATATTGACATTATCTCAACGTCTCGTCTAAGGACCAGTTACTAAATATTATTTATCCAACAATTACTTTCTCACATTTCAATTGAAGGGATCGGGAGCAGAAAGTGCTAACACACAACTATATAGTTCTGAGATATTTCAATTTTAAACTTTGGAAACAAACAAAACACCAATAGGAAGTTTGTTTGTTTGCTACTGTCAGAGCACTCTAATGGAAATATCAGGCTGAGAAACAAATTGTACATTTAGTACAGACCTTTGGTCAATTGATGGTGCTGAAAAGTCGGGTTTGTCATAATTGTTGGATAGCACTATCTGCAGCAGACCTCTTCAATTTATCATTTATCTTTACTTGCAGAGATAGTAGGCTACATATTGGGAATTGAATGGTATAGAAAACAATTATTTTCCGTTTTCTTTTTTCTTGTTCTGCGAAACGTCGCTCCCGTGAAATAATGAATTAAAGTAATTGAAGGATAAATTTTCTTTTTAGACTCCACATATTTCACGCATTTGAAGTGTCTTTTTACTGTCAAAAATAAGAAAAAGTAAAAAAAAAGAACGAGATGAACTCGTCAGCTGACCAACAAATCACGAACTAAAATTTCTTTCTTCCAGTTCGTTTTTTTCTTTCCTCTTTCCTTTGTCGATGTTTTATTGGTTCGCTAGAACTATGGCACAGAAAAATACGCCCATTGTAGTAGTGTGTGCGTGTTAGTGCAGAATTCATTTATTTCAACTTTCGTTGGCAGCCCTTCTTGCTTTTGTGACCCCCCCCCCCTCCCCTTCCTCCTTCAACCAAAAATGACCTTTACGAAGGAAACCTTTTTAATTTATAGAATATAAATCATTTTAAAAATAATAAACATGGAGTAATTTCAGAAAATAAACCACATAAGATAGATAAGGGTGAATAACCAACCAACTAAGGGACATTAACGTAAATCTCTGGGTTTGTGGAGGGAATTCAACCCTGGCGATAAATCTCCCACTCCTCCTGTTAACCTGATTGGCTGCAAATATACGGAGAGTGACCCATAATGAGCGTTTGATTTACACACCCAACACCATCCTATTGTTTATTAGCATAATAATTAACGTTATTGACTATTGATGGAGGAAAATTCACAATCGATTGATGAAAGAGCAAAACGTATTTAGTGAAGGCTTATTTAAACAGATAACGAAACAAAAGGATCAGCCCATTTGGTATTTTGGCAAAAAATATAATAGATTTTCAAATTTATGAATATGTAGATTTTATGTTGTTTAATGACCCGCCATAAGACTAAAAACACAACGCGTTTTGTCATCAATAAATTTTCATTTTAATTTTTCATTTAATAATTTTTTTGCATGCAAATTCATTTATATTTATTTCTATTTAACGAATTCTAATGGAATATATTCGTATAACTTAACATTTTATTTGCTAAAAACGTTTCATGCTTTATAAATTTTATATATAACTTTCATATTTAAAGGCTACTAACTCTTGGTAGTCTGTAGTCGGTAATCGGTAAAAGCAGTGGTCTGGAAAACGTTAGATCTGCTATCACTTACTTTTTATTCCCTAGATTAATTTCTCAATTTTTCTCTTACTCAGGTGGGTTTGAGGTTGAAATAGATGAGTTTCATTGTTATTTTTTGTAATTAATTAATTAAATTAATTTAATGTAATTTGTAAAGGCCTACTATATGACTTTATATTTAGTATCATGAACGAGAGATTTTTTAGTCTAAAAAATTTGATTGGCAAAAAATTGTTTAATTGTTACCCATTCTCTAGGTAATTCTTTACATCTATTTCAATCAGAAAATTAATTTAGAAAGAAAAATAAGTTTAAATAAATTTTCAATTTTGATTAATTAAAATATAAATTGTTTTAAATTAAAATTAAATATACAAATCCAACACTAGGTTATTTGTTTCAAAGGTTTTTTTTAAATAAAAATTAACACTTCTAATAAGTATTAAGTGTTAATTTTTTAATTAAACCTTTGAAACAAATAACCTAGTGTTTGATTTACAAAATGTTTCAACGAGAACCAACGGTCGAAAGTTTAAATCTTATAAATTGTTGTGTCTGGCCGCGGACCATAGTTTGAGTGAGAACCGCTAATCTATTTACAACAGAATTCTTTTTTTTCTCACACACACATACACACCATACAATACGGCAACTTAGACCATTTAAGACTTTGACGATAACCGTTATTATTTATAATATCTATTGGGGGTCCAGGCATTTCTATTTAAGCCATTTGGTATCCAAATGGCTTAAATAAAATCATCGGACTGCCTGGGGTCAGAACCCGCGACGTTCGGTATAGAAGGTAGACACGCTACCAACTAAACCAAGCCCGTGGGCAACAGGATTCTTCCTTAATAAAACAATGCTGTCAATAATGATTAACCAGATTCTTTCTTACTACTGATTTTGAAAACTTTGGAATATACATACTGTATATCATTTAAAGGGATATTGTTTGTTTGATAAATAGAATCAAAAGGGGTCTGAAATTAATAAGAGGAGTATATAAATAGATCTGTAACAATTCCATTCCCTTGTTAAATCATAATCCCCATTGAGATTTGACCTCTGAGTGATTGAATATTAATTTCAATAGCAAATTTAATTAATTCATTCAAAATACCTTGGATTGGTCGAATTTAAATCAGATTACATGTATACTACACTGATTTCTATTACAATAAACTATTGAGGATATGAAAAAGAATTACATTTTTTTTTTATCTTTCTAAAATAAATTAATCAAAAGTGCTACTATTTTAATTTCCATTTTCCTTTCTTCAGTGTATAATTACAAAGGAGCATCAGGTAAAAAACTGAAACGTTTTATGCTCTCTTCAAATAAAGTTTAAACAATGAAATTCAAGCATTTTACATTTAAATATTCAACTCTCTTTACTTACTCTAATTACAAATTTATCATTCTACCTTAAAAATGAAAAAAAAAAAAAAAAAAAACGTTGACAAATGAGATGGAGAATCTTTTTCAAATTGAGCAGCCAGGATGAAAAATAAACTTTTTTAGACTCAATTCAATGGTGAGGTTTAAGAATTATTTGTTATATAGGCATATACATTATAAAAAATATAAACATGGTAGAAATAATCAGTACCTTGGCTTGCAACTGTACTTTTTTGAATATTTTTTCACCCTGAAGATGAGAGTGACGAACACTCGAAACGACGACTATAAAATATAAAGTTTTTATTTTTGTTACTCAATTACTCCAGTCCATTTATTTGCTTTCATAACACAGCCTTGTTTTAGTGATCTCAACATTTGTTTTAAAGCAGTGCTAGTCAACCTGATCCCCTACCATCCACTAGTGGGCACTAAAGTTATGTCCGATAAAGAACCTACTTTATTTTTTTTAATTAAATGACTTTTTAAAAACATTAAAATGGAATATTATTGAAATAATGTTTAAAAGATTTTGAAGCAATATTTAAAAACATTTTCATTAGGTTTCATAAAATTGTTTAGTGTTTGTATTTAAATTTCTTTTTTTCTTTTATAAAACTAAGTTATTTCTCTACTTATGTTACTACTAACAGAGGTACAAAAGTGGGTGGTCGGTAAAAACTACACCTTATTTTAAAGGATTCGAAGAAAATACAGTCAAGGTTTTTTCTTTAATAGCCCCCCCCCCCCCCCCCCCCCCCCCCCCCCCCCCCCCCTCCTCCCCCCCCCCCCCCCCCCCCCCCCCCCCCCCACCCCTATTTATCAATAAGTGACGTTTCGGCTTTAAACTTTAGCTGTTAGTTGTTGTCTTCTTATTCGTGACCGAGGTTGAATTTTTGTTATAGGAAGGAATGAACTCTCTAAAAAATTTATTCAGAATACAGTGAAAAATAATATTTGTGTATAATGACAACTAACAGCTCTGATGATAGCTTTAATCAAAGCCGAAACGTAGCTCTTAATAAATATTGTATTAGAAAATAATCTTGACTGCATTTTCTTCCATCTCTAGGAAACTACCATCAGTCGTAGGAAGGTTTTAGTTTCCTTTGCTACGAAAATTCATAATCAATAAAGATATCAGGACACTATAATAAAATATTTGTCAATTTTTCTTTCAAATTAAGTTTATAAGCGGGAGTACTGCGCCGGTCAAGTACAAGGGTGTGCAATATTGATCACTTAATTAGAATTATTAATGAATTTCTTCCTATAATCAGAAAAAAAAAATTCCAAGCTTTGGTTATATTAAAAATTGGTAAATTTAAATTAAATAAAAATTTGTCAGAAAAATATGCTTTCCACTTGACAAATACGAGCTCTAGGGGTGGGAAGGGCGCGGTCAAGCGATGATGGCCCAGGGTAATAGACAAACAGAGGGCGCGACTCAAAAACAGAGGAGGAAATGGGACGAGAAACAAACAGTTGAATTTTTTTTTTAATAGAAAAAATCCGAGGAAAAAATTAACGTTGCTAGTTTAACAAAGTGGGATTAATTGATTTAAAAAAAAATCTTCAAGTTAAGTAATTAAAAGAAAAAGATATCATTCTTGTTTTGGACAAAAGATGCAAACATTTTTTTTTTTATTTCCCTTATGTTGGAATTTTAACAATGATGATTGTTAAAGACACAGATTAGACTGGTCAAACATTCTTTTTATTCATACCTGTAACTTTTTCTCCAAAAAATTAACGCCTTGCTATTTAGTCAAGTTTTCTACTTGGATTAGTATAACAAATGAAAGTTTTAAAGTTTTTTTTTTTTTTAACCTTTTGAATGGTTTATTCTTTTTAACTCTTATACAAAAGTTTTTAAACTATATAGAGGATTTTAACACGTAGCTTGAAGGGATTTTCTTTGTTTATTTTTACGATAAAATAAGAATATCAAGACAGACATTTTAAATCTTCTTTCATTTATTAACCCCAAAATGTATTTGGATAAGATCAAAAAAACAAAGAAATATTTTTAAAAAGAAAATCAATAAAAAAAAATTTTATTTTTGAAAAAGATTAATTATTTAAATTTAGCGATTAGTTATCGGTGGCATCATTTCAACTTTTTCTTGGAGGGGGGGGGAACAAACTTTTTTTTTTCTTAAAATAAATATACTTACAAATAAGTACTCAAATTTTTTTTATTAAAATTTAATTTGGCCAAAAGATATTTAATTTAATTTTTACAATTCTAATTCAATATAAGCTGATATATACCATCAAGAGAAAGATATTGGACAATATGGCGGCTACCTGGCATTTGAGCCTTATGGTAGGTAGCCGCCATATTGTCCAATATCTTTTCTCTTGATGGTACATTTCATTAAAAGCACATTTACTTGTGAAAAGGAAGTATTTAAACTTAAACGTTTTAATATATACGGCGCGATATTGGGGGTTTAGAACATTTTTTATTAATATTATCTTGTTCGATGTATTTCCGTCTATTTGACTAACTTCTGAGATAAATATCTAGATCAACTTTTCGTATATTTCTATAAAAACTATAGGCCTCCAACATTTTATTGTAATTAATATTGCATTTTATGCCTAGTCGTTTTGAAGAATGACAAGAGCTTTTATGTTTTGAGAGAGAGAGGGTGTAGATTCCATTCTGACTTTGTCAAATGTTAAGTGCATTAATATTATGTTTATAATAAATTTAGATCATTGTGCATAATATGCGTTATGGTTAAGGGAATTAAATTATATAGGAATTACTAAACTAAAATTTAATTTAATTTAATTAAAATATAAAGTAAATACGATGTGCCTGACATCATTAAACTTTGAAATCCGTCAATTATCTTAAACATTAGAAATTCAAAATAAGTTCATAATTATAGAATCTTCTCTTATAGATGCCTATTTATTCAATAAGATCTATATATAGTTTAATTTATTTAAATTAATTGATAGTTAATATGATTTTATGGCTCGAACCATTGGCACATAGTAGTTGATATTTGTTCTCAGTTACTTAATTTATTCTGCCGACATTTCAAGCTCCACTCATCTTCAGAGCATAAAATTTATTAATGTTTGAGTCATTCATTCTACAAAATACTAGGGTACATTTGAAGCTAAGTGGTGAAATAAATATCTGTCAGAATTAATTCAATGGCTATGGCAAAAAACTGGATTGCTTTTCCTATAATAATGACCTCAGATTATTTCAATATAATTAAAAATAATAGTGGATTCCATAAAATTTATTACATAATCTTCGGAACCCAACCAAAGTTGAGGGTTACCCAAGCTTAGGGTTACCAGACGTCCGAATTTGGAATACCTGTCCAGTTTGGCGTCCGGATCTGAGAAATGTCCAGATTTTACTAATATGAACCGAAAACGTGGCCAAATTTACCCCGCGCCTTATTAAAAAGGCTTAATTATAATAAACTTGTAATTTATTAACCCAATAATACCCAATAATCTTGTATTATAAATCAAGCTAATATGAGGATGCGTTACAAGGGCAGCCAAGGCGAAAAATAAAACAAAAATCTATTTTTTGTCGACGTTTCGAGTGCCGATCGCACTCTTCATCAGGACAAAAATGATGTCAATTCGTCAGTCGTTTGACATGGCAGTATAGCAACGTTTTAACCATTTTTACATTTACTTGAAGACCTCGAAATACTAGAGACTTCAAGTAAATGTAAAAATGGTTAAAACGTTGCTATACTGCCATGTCAAACGACCTGACGAATTGACATCATTTTTGTCCTGATGAAGAGTGCGATCGGCACTCGAAACGTCGACAAAAAATGGATTTTTGTTTTATTTTTCGCCTTGGCTGCCCTTGTAACGCATCCTCATATCATAATATCCAGCCATCAAGAAACAACTAGTTAAATCAAGCTAAGTTTGATAATATTTTTCACGACCCAGGATAGCTAAAAACGCAAATTTCAGTGCCTAATTTTTCAAAAATTTTTCCATACCCCCCAGACCACCCGGTAGTCGTCTGTCCGGATTAGGCCTCAATAAATTATGGTTACTCTACCTAAGCTTGAACTTGAAAATATTTCTTATCATCACAATAAATAAAATAAATATGATCATTTTATTCTGTTAGGGTTTAAAAATTGTTATTAATAAAACGATATACTGTATATATTTATTGGATATGTTATTGATTTTATAGTTTAAAATTTTGGCAGTTCAATTTTTCTGCTGAAAAATCATTTTAAAATTGACCATCAGTAGGACGAGGCACATGATGCTCTCCTTGTATATGGGCTTCTTACCCATCATTAAGTTATTAATGCTTGAATTCAAAGATCCTGGTATATGGATAGGGATTAAAGATCTTTACTGCGTTTTTAAATTTTTTTTTCTGTTTAAATTTTGAAATTTTAAAAACCCCCTTATAATATAAAATAATAAATTTTCAATGCAATAGGAACAATATTCCCTTAAATTTTGCAATTTTATGTACTTTATCTTAAAAACAAACAAATTGAAAAAATTGAGGTATTATAACATTTTAGATTTTGTGTTAATAATGTAGCTGGGTGTTTTATGATGATAATATTATAAATTAGTATTAGTATATGTAATACTTATAGTATTCGGTTCGTTCATTTAAAAAAGTTTCCCATACTGGCCAATACAATATTTCAAACTAAAATGGCATCTTTATTAAAAGAAAAAAATGAAAGCAATATCAATATGTGCATTTTGTTTATATTTTTTTATAATTTTTTTTTTCCGAATGATTTATAAAACAAATAAGCTTACAAACAAATAAAAAATTCAATAACAGCCCCGGGGATTGCAACTCAGTGCCTCCCACTCTGGGCCTGTCTATACATGAGAGAAAAATTATTTATGTTCTCTAACTTGGCTTCGATAAAATAAATTATTTATTATTTTATATCACTAAAAAGAATTCTCTCAGATACTATGTTTTAGGAGTTGATTACGAGTTTTTTTTTTCTTTAAATATTTTCGTGCCATATAGATATGAACCAAGCGTATTTATTATATTTATACGAATTGGTATTCAATTGATTTAATCTCAAAATCCGAATTCCTACCCCTTAGCTATTAGGATTATTAATATCGACAATGTATTTTTTACTTCGCGTACACACGGGGGAGGGAGTCATTTATTAATTGAAAAACCGGAGAAATTGTAAGCCTCACCCTAATGGCTTTTATTCTCAGTTTAATTAATTTAAGAATGTGTTTGCAAACTTTGGACTCTCGCTTCCTCTTCATGCTTATTTATTTATTTTACTCCTTATTTATTTATTTTTCTTCTTCCTTTCTTCATTCAATTGTTTATATATATTATAATTAATTATACACTGCTTTACACTAACCAGCCTTGGCATAATTAGTTTTATAATGGAAAAGATACGATTTCAAATTTAATGTATAAATTTTATACACATTTCTCAAGACAATTTCTTTTATCAAGAGTTTACGAAAATTTTATTTAATAAAGTAATTTCCGTACATTATATTTTGGTGAATTGTCTAATGCCTAAATAGACAAATTTTTAAATAAAAAAGAAAAGAAAATAATAATGAACCTTATTACCGTCTTAGGCAATAAAATTTATGTAAAAAAATTTTTCAATTATTCTTTTAAAGTACTTTCATTTATTTTCTAATGAGAAATAGACGGTTGGAAAGAATCGATTAGACCTTTTGAATAGGGTTAGTGAGATACCGGTAGTACTTTTCTTAATAAATATTTATCATATTTATCATCCGCACATCAATTAAACAAGTTAATGATACGAGGCAGCTATTTTTCTATTTTAATAGAAAAGATGGATCCTTTCGAATATAATTGACAGTTTAATATATTATCAATGTAAATATTTCCAAAGCAGATGCAAATTAATATTGATCAACACAACTAAATTATGTGTTTCGTTAGCGTTTATTTAGAGAGATTTGTTCGTTTTAGACGTCTTCTAGGAAATGTAAATTCATAATATATAAACAATTTGTTAGGATTATTTAAACAAAGATGGAACCAAATACCTGAAAATGCACATTCCCAAATTTGAAATAATTAATTAGTAATTAGAATGAGTCAAGGGAGGGGAAATTAATTTATATTTAGAAACAAAAATAAAAATTACTTTATTATCCCAAATGGCTTAAATAGAAATGCCTGGATCCACAATAGATATTATAAACAAGGGCGGATCCAGAGGTGTTTCTCGGGGGGGGGGGGTAATATGGTGTGACTCGTCGCACAGCACACTATTTTTTCTTAATTTCGCTAATTTAAAGGCGCATTCTGTACTTGTTTGCCAGAATATAAATATAAATCAAATTTTTAAGTTTTAATTTTTAAAATTTTACATTAAAAATAAATTTTTTTTCGAAAAGAAAGTATTTTTTTTTCAAATCTGGGGGGGGGGGGTAATTACCCCTTTACCCCCCTTCCTTGTATCCGCCCTTGATTATAAATAATAACGGTTATCGTCAAAGTGTTTTATGAACTGAGTTGCCGAAAAGACTGTGTGAATATGAGTGTGAATGAGAAAAAAAAAAAACTTTATTATCTGTTATTAAGTGAATTAACATTCGCGAGTGAATTAACAAAATTAAAACAATGTCAGTTCAAAGTTTTGTTTATTATGGCAGAAGCTTTTATTATAACTTTACAAAAATTAAATACATCTCCGATAATATTTATTTAACAAAAACAAAAATTTAAGGAATAATGAATAAACATGCCAAAACTTTTTATGGAGTGTAGTTTTAATAAAAGCTTAAGAAAGAGAAGATTTTTTTTTTTGTAAATTAATTAAAAGTTATACGTAATACATTCCAAATGGCTGGTTGAATTTCTGTTTTCTTTTTTGTTTTTAATAAAAGTAAGTAGAAATACCAAGTGAGGAGAGGACACATGTGTTTGAAAGAAAACACTTCATTTATTTGGCACAATGAAGGTAGAAAAGTAATAGAATTTCATTAAAACATGAATCTCTCTTAAAGAAATCTTGATCTTGTTTCAATTAATTTTTTAATTATTTTTTTATCTCAAAAACTCCTATTATATAACTTAAAATGGCAGTTCGATGAATATTTATTTAAATCATTTGGATACCAATTTTTAATTTTATTTAGGAAATGAATTTTAATAAAGACATGTCTTTTGTTATCTTTGTTAACTAAGATATTCCTTGAGAGTTTTCAAAGTTTAACTTAGAATGCTGGACACATTAAGAATCAGCAATCATCTTTGTCTCTTCAAAAGTTCTATTTTATAGTACATAGTCGAATGGCCTGTAAAAAGTTAATCAATGATAATAGTAAAATATAGTATAATAGCTGAAAAGCTTTATGGAATTTTATAAATTCACTTACAAAGGTTTAAAATATAAAAATAGTGGTCTAAGATTCATCTATACCTAATATGCTAATTGAAAGTAGGGAAATTCACACTCACAATCACACACACATTCACACAGTCTTTTCGGCAACTCAGGCCATATAAGACTTTTTACGATATCCGTTATTGATAAATATATATATATGGGGTCCAGGCATTCTTATTTAAGCCATTTGGTATCCAATTGGCTTAAATAAAATCATCGGACTGCCTGGGGTCCGAACCCGCGACGTTTGGTATATGAGGTTAGCACGCTAACCTCTACGCCATGCCCCGAGGGCAAGAAGGGAAATAAAGAGGGTTGAAACTTAATTTATTTTACCATTCGAATTGAATAAAAAAATAAACATTTATTTGGCCCAAGTTTTTTTATTATTTCAAGCTGACTTTTCAAAGACCACACGGCAGTCATCCTATTTGTTATTATTAGATATTTAGACATAAATCCACGGAAAAGGGGGGCTATCCAGGCGATCCATTTCCCAAAATTTTTTTTTTTTTTGTAGAAATAAAAAAGTTTTATATATTTATATTTTTTAAATTGATTAGTCAATTATTTAAATTAGACTATAACTGAGGCATTTCATTTCAAATCGTACAAAATTTGACAAAAAATTAACTTAATCTCAACAATTTCATGATTTTTTTTTTGTAATTTTATGGCAAAGATCCTCTCGGTATTTTTTTTATTTGAATATAAAATCGTAATATTTTCCATTATCAAAAATTTTGTCGTTCATATGGCTCCAAAATAATATTAATCACATCAAAAATATAATTAAAACAATTTGTAAAAACTAGGAACCGACTGAAGTTTCGGTTTCGCCAGTTTGAGCCAAAAATCCTGGTTTCGGCCAAAAACCAGCCGAAACCAGAGTTTGAAAATATGGGCACACAAAAAAAAGGTCAAATAATTTTCGCAAGAGGGGAAAAGTAAAAAAGAAAGTAAAGTGATATGAATTTTGTATAGGAAATACAAGTATCGGTTTCGGCCGAAACTAAGATTGAAGCCGAAATTCGGTTTAGGTTTCGGCTGAAAATCTTGTCAGGATATGATTTAAAAAAAAATAATTAAATATTGAAATTTCCCATATGAATTCTAAATTTACAACCCACCCTTTAGCAATCAGTGCAGAACGAACAAATAAATTCTAAAACCCAATTATTTTAATTATTTAATGCATATCGAAATCCATTTATCCATCAGAATGAAACAAACATGTCAATGAAATATTGAATTTGTTGATGTGTTTGTTTTAGATTCAAAATAAATTTGAATTACAACTTTCTTCAAAGCTCTTTATTATATTTATCTAACACTTTAATCTGTTTATATTTAAAATACAGTAATATTCCACTCACTCAAGAGTGAAATAATTTATGAACTCATTGAATTTAAATGCGAATTCACACCTCTTAATTTACATTTTAGATATTTTTCGGCATCTAAAGCTATTTAAACTCTTTCTATAAAATGTTTTTTTCTTTCTTCTCCTTTAATTCCACTCTGCGAGGACGCCAATATTATATTATATTTTCTTTCTTTTTATTTTAAATATGACAAATTTAAAAGGTTTTGCTTTGATCTTCTAGAAGGATTTAGCCTAAATTACGGCATCTAATCAAGGAACAGGCTATGAAGATGAGAATATTTTCTCTAAGTAGCATTAAGGCAGCTACACAAGTAACTGCAAACTTGAAAATCATGCAGGTATACAATATTTTTGTACCTGCATGCACAATTTCCCCTCGGCGCCACACGGCACAAGAATGATGTGCAAAAAACAGCTTATGCTGAAAATTAACCTAAAAATGTCAAACTCGGAAGGTTATTTATTCGAAGATAACAAGAAATAGTTACTTTAAACAAAGACACAATAAATATTAATATTTAAATTGAAATTTTAAATGAATTAATATATAGGCCTATTAAATAAATATCAAATGTCAAGAGGTCTATAAATGGCGGAGACTTTTGTTTGCGCAAATATGCTTGTGCATGATTAAAATTCAATCGATCATCAAGCGGCTTGCACAAATAAAATGATTGCGCCAAATTCTCCTACAGACGCTACAGTTTGCTTGTACAAAAAGATGCATTCTTGTCAAGTTTGCAGTTAGGTGTGTAGCCGCCTTTAGATTAAATTGCCGGCTGATATACTGTAGATAGTTGATTTGTTTAAAATAAAAATTCGACACCTTGAATTAACGGACGGTTTCTGGGTGTTTACAGAGGGTTTCCGGTATTTAGAGGAGAATAGTATTAAAAATAAGAAATAAAGTAAAAGATAGGCTGACTTGTAAGTGCGCAAGAAAACCAGCATCATGTGTAAGGAATGGCGTCGATAAAATTTTATTAAAAAAAAATGGAAAGAAATAATATTTATGAATTTATAAACTGCGGTTCTTTTAGTATTCAAGATAGGGATGAAAATTCACGAAAGAATATAGCCTACATATTAACATAACATTTTAGGTTTATGTTTATTAATAAGACTATTCTCTAAAAACAAACGTTAAAATTTAGCGTCAACAAATGAGTGTTAAAAGTAAAGATATAAAATCAGCGTTAAAAAATGCTATTCTCTAAACAAAATTTTAACAGCGATGTTAACACTTTACTTTTTAGCACCAAATGTTAACGATCCATCTAATGATTTTTTATTTTCAATCTAGTAAGCCTATCTGACAGCCCAGCGTTAAAAAATACTATTCTCTAAACAAAGTTTTAACAGCTAAGATTCAATCTAACCTTGACTCGCATAGCCTATTGGTCCTTATGAAATGGCAACAAATAAGTTGTACGATTGTGCCATTCGACATTTTGGGGAATTTTGTTGATACGCTTCAGCCCTGATGATGGTCGTATATCTGACCGAAACGTCGGCTTGAAGTGATTATTAAACGAAATAAACCTAGCTGCAATCGCTCTTTTCTTTCTTCCTTACTACAAAAAAAAAATATTTTCTCTATTCTCGGGGGAGGGGGGGGGGGGTAAACCCCCTTTGAATCCGCCCTTAGAATAGATCTGATTAGGAGGAATTTTAAAATCTAGGATGTCAAGAGCGTAATCGGACATGAAACGAGAATAAAACAGAAATAGAGGGATATTTTGTTTTGTGGATGATTTTATTATTTGACATTCCAGAGTGCCAGGCCTAATCGCTTTTCGTGTAGTATATATATATGTGGCCCCCAGCGAGGCGGGGAGGCAATTCCAGCCTGGGTGTCATTTGTCAGCAATATGATATCCTAACGGCTCCCAAAACATCACTGGGGCGATGTCAAATTTGATGGATTACATCATGCCTGGGTTAACCATTTCCTATGATAATTTTTAAAAATAAATATATACACCTGGATCTTATTTCACAAAAAATATTGATAAAATCGAGGACATAAGAAAAAATTAATTTACTTAAGATTTGAGGTCAAAATATCTATATTAATAATTTGTTTTTTTAAGTCTTTTCGGCGTAGTAGGTAGAGCGCCTCCCTCCTATACAAACGGCGCGGGTTCGGACCCAGGCAGTCCGATGATTTTATTTAAGCCATTTGGATACCAGGTCAATAAAAAACTTAATAATCACGCAAGAAACAATTGTCCTCTTAAAAAAAATCTACTTGATAGTTTAGTATAATTGATGAATGAACTCGGCCATTCATAATTGCACTATTTAAACTTTAATGATAATTAAGGATAATTAAAAGGATGTAATTAGAATTAGCAGTTCTTAAAATAAACTTGGAATTATTCTCTTTCATTAATCGGAGATTAAATTTTTTTTCGTTTGTATTTCTAATATTAAAATTTGTTTTCGTTTTATATTATTGGATAGCTTTTATCGATTTTTTATGTTGTTTATAAAGTAAACATCGAAAATGTAAGTAATGTTTAAGATTGGAGAATGAATGTTTATTTTAAAAATATTTGTTTTGTTTATAAGAATAATACTGTATAACAATATAATTAGTACTAAATCAAAAAAGGAAATCTTGATATGGGAATTTATTATTATATTAAAACAGCGCTCTATTTATTTGGCTCTTAAGTTAATATTTGAAGAGGATTACTTAACCTCTATTTATCATTCATTTTAGACGTTTGATAGGCATGAATGGATTTTAAAGAGAGATGTTACAAAGTTATTAACCTTAATTATACTTATAAAACTTCGCTAACTTGAGAAAGATCGTTCATTCCACTTCAGTTAGAATAACTGATTGCCTTCTATCTTTGGGGAGTAAGGAAAAGGAAAATATTTTATGAACTTCGTTTTTCATTTGGGCTATTTAGCCTATAGGTCTCAGAAACTATATTCGAAAAAAAAATTGTATTATTATCCCGGAAGTTAGGCCACCTCAAATAAACTATTAGTAAATAATATTAGAAATTATCGCTGGGCAACTTACATAGGTATATCTGAAGATCCATCATTAGATGGACCACTTTCTCGTCAATTAATTTTGTAAATTTTTCGACTTTTTTAACGTTTAGTCAGTTTTAATTCAAAAATATGATTTGCCAAAACAATGTGTAATAATTATTTTTCAGGGAAGCCTACAAGCGAGTGTTTTGTATGCAAGTCACAAGGCGTTATGCCTACGTAAATATTTGCAAAATAAAATAATGCGAGTGGTCCATCTAAGACTGGTATTTACAATCTTTGGATATTCATATTAAGCAAATAATATTCATATTTGCTTATGTTGGGACAATTGGGTTGACTAGATCCGAAACTCGCCGAAGGCGGACGGCGTGACTAGTACTTATATAATTGGTTGGAGAAATCCGTTCATGTTTAATTTTTCAACTTCAAACGCCTTAATTATATTATTTTTTTCACTAATTGTTTTTTATTATTATATCGCCTGCTGAGAATCATACTGGCGAAAGTCCGAAAATTCAATTTTTGAGATTCTGCCTTCGAAACGTTGTTAAAACGTCTTCTCTTTTGAGTACCAAAGTGGCAAAAATATATTTAAATGATTTGCTATTGATTTTGGCCTATTCATTTGTTACCCGGCTATTTAAAAATATGGACCCTGTTACGCATTAGTGTGTCAAGCGCCAGCTACCGAGATTTGAGAAAATTAACATTCAAGTTTTTTGTTTCGTTTGGATTGTATTGATATATAATTTTTTTTTGTCAATTGTGCAAGTAACATAAAATAAAAATTTTTTTAGAACATATTTCATAAAAAATACTATTAATTATAGCATTTGAAACAATATTCCGTGCTTAACTCAATTTTTAATTTTTTTTGGCGCTTGACACACTATTGCATAACAGGATCGATATAGGCCCATGTTTATAAAACTTTAAAACGCCTTTCTTCGTATTGTTGAATTTCGGACTTTCAACTTTCGGTACTATGATTCTGAGCAGGCGATATATTTTTTTTTTTAATTAAAAAACATTCACACTTTTTTCTCATTCACGCTGACATTCACACACTAATTCATACAGTCTTTTCGGCAACTTAAGCCATTTAAGACTTTAAACGATATCCGTTAATGATTATTATACATATTGGGGTCCAGGCATTTTTTTATTTAAGTCATTTGGTATCCAAATGCCTTAAATAAAATTATCGGACTGCCTGGGGTCCGAACCCGCGACGTTTGGTATAGAAGGTAGACACGCTACCAACTACTCCAAGCCCCGTGGGCAGGCGATATATAATATAAGGCATAAATGCCCCCACCTCCCCTCCTACTTATGTTATCATTATTTATGATACTAAGGAATTAAATGCTCTGACATATTTCTAAAGTGACACACTTGTTACATGGCCAAAATCTCAAAATAATCAAGAATTTTATTTTTATTCAAGAAATATTTAATATTGATATAATTGTAATTAATTCTTATATAACGGGTTGGAGAAATTATTCAATGCATTAGTCATTTTATCTACTTTCTCTAGTTTCTACTTTCCATAAACTAAACACGAACTAAACAGCAATCAATAACCTATCAATGTACAGTATATTACTAAAGGAAATCAAATCCCTTTGTTGAATGGGAAATTAATTATCAATATTTTATTTGGCAAATGAATAAAAACTAAAATTCAATTATAAAAATCTTTTTAAAGTTTATAGAAATATAAAATTAAAATAATTTATACTCGACTATGAAATGATTTTCCAAAACTGATAAATCTAAACAATATTCTCTATGATAATAGATATCCTCTATTGCGGTTATCATATATTATAATATATTCAATCCTTCCCTACTTCCATCTCTCTGCTTCTCTTTTGAGCCAAAATACCAAATTTCCTCTGATACTAAATCTTGCTCGTATCATTGACTTTGCATTAGATGCAGAGTGTTAGGAATGAATACACATCAGATTCTCCCCCCACCCCTCCTCCTCCCTTCATCCTCCTCTAAATCCGGCAAAACTTACCAAATCCATACTCGCACTAACATAATAAAGCATTTCGAAACTGATAGTATCGATAATAACTCCAAGGCAAGAGATTTATTGCTAAGTAAACCTGAAAGTTAATGATAAACAGCTCTTAATTTGAATAATTCAATCAGGTGCTTGATCAAAGAATTGTTTTAATATAATAAATACAGATTAATAAATTCGACCATATTTTACTCTAAATTTATATTTAATAATAGTCCCTATGATTAAATTGAATTCTTTTAGCAAAAGGATATATTAAAAAAAAAAACATTAAACCGAGTATTTATTGATTCAAATAGGTGAAAATAAATAGTCGCGTATGTTTTTCATAAGTGGTCATGATATATAATTATTTAAATATTTATTTTCAAATCAGAGGTCCTGTAAAAAATTTGACTGTTGAATTTGAATTTGTTTTTTTTTTTTTTTAATTTTAAAACATTCACACTTTTTTCTCATTCACACTCACATTCACACAGTCTTTTCGGCAACTTTTAAGACTTTAAACGATATCCGTTAATGATTATTATACATATTGGGGTCCAGGCATTCTTATTTAAGTCATTTGGTATCCAAATGCCTTAAATAAAATTATCGGACTGCCTGGGGTCCGAACCCGCGACGTTCAGTATAGAGGGTAGACACGCTACCAACTACTCCAAGCCCCTTTGAATTTGTTGTTAACCATGATAAATATTTTTTCATTATTATCGTAGTTTCGGTTTCGGGCAAAAAGTAGCCGAAACCTGAGTCTGAAAAGATGGGATGAGACTCGCATGCAAAAAAAAAAGGTCAAATGATTTTCACTTGAGGGAGAAAAAAATTTTCCGCAGTACGGAAAAAATTTCAAAAAAAAAAAAGTTAAAATGATAAGAATTTTTATAGGAAATACAAGTTTCGGTTACGGTTTCGGCCGAAACTAAGATTGAGGCCGAATATTCGGTTTCGGCTGAAAATCTTGTTTCGGTCGGACCCTACTTAATACTAATAAATTTTAGTAATATTTTCTTCTTTTTGTTTTGGGACTCTGAAGGGCTTTAATTCGAAATGACATGTATCTCCTTAACTAGATAAGATCATTGATAAAAACCAAATATTTAAAATGATAAGAAGCAAATATATGTTAATAGCTTCAGAGAGGTGTAAACAAACTTAAAAGAATAAATAAGTAATAAATTTATCAAAATAAGTTCACAGGAGTCTTTAAGCAAAATAAAACAGATATACAATGATTTTTATTATATTAAATTATGAGACTTTTATTTTGGAAATCATATACCATTCAGTGCATAAATTTTGGCACTTTCATGGAACTTCGTAACGCCATTGAACTAGGCATCCCAAACAACACATACTGTGCCTATGTGAGATATAAATTAGGCGTTAAGAAGTTTTATGATAGTGCCTATCTAATTATAAGCACTCAGTGGTACATACAAGACGTAAAATTTTAAAAAACCTGATTATTTATCAAAAACTTCCAAATCGTATGAAAAAAATTCGTAAAACAAAAGGAATCTATACACTTTTAATTAATCTTATGAGCCAAAAATATAATTATGCTTGTCTATTGTATTTAAATGATTTTATTGACTGTATTAGTCAAGAGTAAAATAGAAAAAGAAAAAATTTCATCGATTTATTGAAGTTCATGGCTAGCGATTCAAATTAAATGGGGTAGAATCAATATCTCCAAAAATACTTTAAAAATTATTTCAAATCAATATTTCGATTATTATCGAGAAGTGATTGGCGAACTATTTCTTTTTTTTTTTTAATTTGATTGTCTGTTACAAAGGTTTACAGTTTTGTACTTTTATCCATTGCAATTGATACAATAATAATAATCAATCAAACTCACGGGATCATGTCAAAACCATAACATCCTCTGGGAAGTAGAATGGGTAATCGAGATGCTTACCTGAAACAAAAAAAAAAAAGTGCAATTGATTAAAAATCAAATATCTGTCAATTCATTTTAATATAACATATATTGAACCAAATATACCAATTGGAAAATTCAATAATTTATAATTTTTTTATTTTATGGGACTAACAATTTAGGAAATCAAAATCTCAATCTGATGAATATTTCTTGAAAGATAAAATAAGAGAAAGTAAAAAAAATTAGTGATTATCTCAAAAATTACTCAGTTTTTGGAAGAACGTTTAGAAATAAAAACTGCCTAAAATAGTGAAATTTACAAAAATATAAGAAAAAATTACAAATTTCAAAATTTTTTGAAAAGTGTATTAGATAAAATTGAATCGGTCATTTCAAAAACAGTATAAGTCACACAATTAGAATTTTTCACGAATCAATAAAAACTGTGTCATACATAAATAAATGACTTTCATCTCAAATATTTATATTAGTTTTAAAGGACTTTTTTGGCTCAATTTGGCTTAGATTGAAATATCGAATAACCTTCACAGTTTATCAATATTCATTGTATCTAAAAAAAACATAAAAAAAAAAAAACTGTTCTTGATTTATGTTGTTTTAGCAAGAATCAGGGTTAGTGGTATATAATTTAAACAAAATAATAATATTAATCATATTTTTTTATTGCTTATTATCAAGAGCGGATCCAGAGGTGTTTCTCGGGGGAGGGGGGGGGGGGGGTAATCTGGTGTGACTGGTCGCACAGCACACAATTTTTTTCTTAATTTCGGTAATTTAAAGGCGCATTCTGTACTTGTTTGCCAGAATATAAATACAAATCAAATTTTTAAATATTGATTTTTAAATTTTTAGATTAAAAATAAATTATTTTTTTTAAATCTCGGAAGCGGGGGGGAAGAAATACCCCCCTTTACCCTCCCCCCTATATCCGCCCTTGCTTATTATTGGAAATTACACTAAAATATTAAACATTAAATTATTAACATGTCGTTTATTTGTGAATGACACAGTTTTTATTGATTCCTGAAAATTTCTAATTGTCTGACTTATGCTGTTTTTGAAATTCAATTGTATTTTTTAGAGGATCCTAAATAAATACAAAATTTTATAAGAATTGAAAAAAAAAATTTTAAATGTGACATTTTTTAATTTTTCATGTTTTATTATCTTTAAGGTAGATAATCATATTCTACACATCATTTTCATCTGCATTATCTTCAATATATGCAAATGGTCTGCTAAATATCTTTTGATAAAATGGCATATGCTTATGGCTACAGCCAGAGGTCGGTTGGGTTTGAGGTATGTGTCTTCGTGCACGAAAGCACCTCTGGTAAATAAACGGGAATCCCGATAGGAATTTCATATAATAATAGCAGCAACTATAACCGCCATCTAGATAGTAGTGCATGTAAAAACCACTCTAGTCACTGACTTATGTTGTTTACCCAATGAAAGTCTATTGCGAGGTAGTATTGAGGAGAAGAGAATAGGAAACTTACGTAGTTTTTATCCAGAAAAAAAAAAACAATAAATGTGACTTATGTGGTTTTTGAAATGGCCGATTCAATTCTATTTCTGGTTGATGAATTTACTCCAAAAGTTGATACATATTTACAATTTTAAATACTAGTGTGTTTTTAAGTTTTTGTTTTCACACACTCACCGTCACACAATCGACGCACATACTCAAATATAAATATTAAATTTTTAATTAACCACTAGATCTTGAATTTTAAAAAAATTTAAACATAGACTACTATTATTCATTAATAATTTTTAGCAGTTTATTTTAATACCAGATACCTCTTAAATGTTCTTGAGGAATAATAATGGAAGTACCGGTATTATTATAGTCTAGACGTAGATTTTCCATTAGCATATTACATGTCTTAGACCTTAATGTTATAATAATAGTAATACCAAGCATCTCAGACTCAGACAGGATAATCTATATATACCTAACTTAATATTATCTTATATACATATTGAATTTAAGGGATAATTTATGATCTGGGTTTGAGTGTTTGGATATCCCTTCGGAAATAGCTCTAATCGAAAGGGAGAATGGAGAACAATAAACTTAATTAAACTAATTAAATGGAGGGCGCGCTACCTCTTAACCTTTGATAGGCCTTGTTTGGAGGAGCCTGTTAAAATGAGAAATTAAAAAAAAAATTCTCTTTTTTTTAAAAATTTACGCTCCAGGTGAATGTCATGTCCTACTGTCAAAGCTCATGTTCATCTCTCAACTGATGGATTTTTAATGTCATCCAGACATATGACGAGTATTTATACTTTTATTCGAAAATTTTATCGTCATTCAATATATAGAGAAAAAAAGATCAGTATCATCTAAAAATTTATTTTATACCCATACCTATATAGCACAATACTCTTCCCCATTTGGGGGTTCGGGGACACCACTAATTTTTATGAAAATATGCTAGATAAAATAATATCACCTCACTTCTCTTAAAAAAGAATTATCATTAAAATATCATTATTTTTTATGTATTTTATAAATACCTATTATATTAATTTTGTGTTGCTCTTGGGCCATGACTCAGTGGTAGAGTTTCTGCCTCTTGTGCTAGGGGTCAATGGTTCTCCTTTCGTCTTATTTCATTTGAATTGGTTCAAATGAAATAGAGACGTGGTCTGAAATAGGTCTCCGAGGTCCAAAAAAGACCTTAAATAAAAAATATTAATATTTTGTGTTATTCCTAAGAGGATCAAATGAAAAAAATTTAATTAACAATTTTGAATATTTTTTTTTAATGTGTTTAATATAATTAATTGACTTGATTTTTCAGAGAGATAAAACACAATTCTTTCCCATGGGTAAAATTTTAGGTTTTCAGGAATTTTTTGACTCCCCTCATTGGGGAATTTTTTTTGACCCGAGTATTTTTCCAGGCCTCTTCATAACTCCCTCTATAAGGGGGCAAAAATCTCATTTCAAATTTCCAACATGACAGAGGGATATTCCACAATTAAATAAATTATAGAGAATTTATTGTAATTTCTTAACAGTTTGACTGGGAACCGAATGAATGAGGAAGATTCTAGTTAATAAACTGACAGAGGGATGAAGGAGGAATAACTCCCTGATATCCGCTCAGGGGGTTCAGTTCTTTTAGTTCCTGCTTTTTAGAAAAATATTTCATTTGCAGTAAATAAAAAATAACTCTACCGAATTATTTTAATAATTAAAGGTTTAATAAGGATTGAAATATTTATGAAAACATACTCTAAATCATTGTTTCCCAACCTTTTGAAGTCCACGGTACCCCAAAGGTGAGTTGGGAATAACATTCATTGCACACTAGAGGCACCCTTCCTTTGTTTTTCCTTAGCAAAACGAAATTTTTGCCGCCCTCCGGAAAATTTTTTACCCTCCACGAATTTTTTCCGGCCCGCGGCAAAATCCCCCCCCCCCTTGTGTCAAAATCATTTTACCTTTTTTTTTTTTAGGAAGACAAAATTTTTGCCGCCCTCCGGAAAATTTTTTCCCCCTTGCATGGAAATCATTTTTCCCTTTTTTTTAGAGGGATGAAATTTTCCCCTCCTGTCCTGAAAAATCATTTTATCTTTTTTTACAAAGCTTAATTTTTACAGTCCTGCGGGAAATTTTGCCGCTTCCGTTTAATTCATTTTGCCTTTTTTCTTGCTAAACTTTTTTTTTTTTTACTAAATCTGTCGCGGCACCCCTAAGACATTCTCGCGGCACCCTTGAGTGCCGGGGCACACCGGTTGGAAATCACTGCTCTAAATGTTTTAAATTATTTGTTAATATTTTTTTCCACCTTCAAATAATATTAGATTAGAATAAAAAGTATTTTATAAAATGGGACTTGCTATTTTGATCTTTTTTTAAAGAGAGCGCAAACAGGCATCGACTTCTCTCTCTCAGTTGAGTGCTAGACGTCGGAGCTCTCTCTCTTATCCCGTGTATTTTTGTTAAAGTGAATAATTATATAGTGAATACATACCGTCTGTCAACCCATCGATTTATTAAAGGTATTTAATAATCTCTCTTTTTTTTAATGATTAGAAAAAAAAAACGAACACTTTTTTTCTTATTACATTTATCTTTTTCTTTCGAATATTAAAAATATTAAATTGATTATTTATTTAAAGAATTTATTAATGCCCTTAGGGATCGGTAAGATAATGGGGGGGGGGGGTTATTAAAAAACTCTCACTAGGCTAACATTTTTTAATATATATGTTGGGGTCCAGGCATTCTTATTTAGGCCATTAATGTATGCTGTTGATATTTTTAATAATTTGTATTATTAATTAATATAATTATTATTAATCAGGTTTAATTTATTCATCTTTAAATAATTTATTTATTTTATAAATACTCACTCAAATGCCTCTGCCTCTCCGCTTTTCCTATACAAAAAATTTCGTTCCCCCCCCCATCTCTATAGAAGATTCTGGGACCAGCACTACTCAGCTTTGCTTTAAATTGGAAATGATATAGCCTAAAAATCCCTTTTACCCCTCTCATAAACACACACATATCTTCCTCACATGTAGATATACTTTTCTTCATGTTTATTTATTATTTTTGTTACAGCACGGCTTCTAACCTGGCCATCTTCTGTGAGTCCTAATTGAGAAATCTTCGACTGGATAGCAGCACTTTGTCGCTCAGCTTCAAGATACCTTTAATTTCTACATTTTGGTGAGTACATTTATTAATTAATTATTAATTTATGTAGAGATTAGTTCATTAAGGCTTAAATGAAAGAATAGTTTAAAAATTTTCACGGGAAATGCTTTATTTGCATTATAAAATGATTTGGACTTGAAGTTATTCGGATTGAAGTTAAAAAAAGAATTGGCGACCCGAGCAATCAGAGTGTGGAAAGTCCTGCGGTAGTATTTTTTTAATTTTTTTTTTTAAAGGTTTGTTCTCTCTTTAATAAATTTTTTTTTAATAAAAATTAATAATGACATAATTTTATGATTTTTTTTTAATTCAATGTTGAAGATTATGTTTTGATACAATCACAACATGTCCTTACAAGGTGCAATATTGAATCTTGACTTGTTCTCGAATTTCTTTTTGGAGAGAAAACAAGTTCTGAAGAAAATTTATTAAAAACATCGATTTAATGAAAAATGAATAAATGCAGTGGTCTCTAACTTTTATAGAGGTCTTTCTATATCTAATCTGATTTGGCTCTTAAGAAATTAAATTTATTTAATTCCTAGAGCCACTCTTTTTTTTTTTTTTTTTTTTCGTTTATTTGGCTTTCGACCTAAAGCCATGCCAATAACAAAATTTTACAAATTATATACATTCAAAAATATACAAATACAAATTATATACATACAAAAATAAATAATAATATAAAATATAATCAATCAAAAATAATACACTCGAAATTACATAATACAAATAAAACATACAAAGAAAGCTTCTAGAGCCACTCATACCGTTATAAAAAAGAAACATTTTTGTTACCATGGCAACCATTTCTCCTATCTTTCCAATTAAGTACAAGAGTAAAGTGGTCTCCAGAAGATTTCAATGGCAAAATAAGAATATACAATTTAGAGAGCATCCAAAAAATAATTGATTTTTGATCAAAATCGTTGGAATTTTGAGAAAATCGAAAATAAGTGAAAAAGTACATCAGTAAAGTACTAGTACTTTTTGACCGATTTTGTTTAAAAGCTTATTTTCACGCTCCAGGGTGTTGTCTAAATTAAATATAAAATTTCAACCTCCTAGCTCAATTCGTTCATGCCTAAAATAGAACACAGACACACACAGACATGTCGCGAAAACCACTTTTTCGGACTCTGGGGACCTCAAAACGTGTATATCCATCAAATTTTTGACATGAATCCAATACTTTCTCTCTATATTAACATATATAGAGGTAAGAGGAAGTAAAAAAATCGAATTATATACTGTACTTATTCACAGTGGCTGCAGATATTCTTTCGACAGGTTTTAAATTAATATTTATTAATTTTTATTTTAATTACCGATATTTTTAAAGAGAAAAAAAAATAATTTTTTTTATCTGACATTAATATGATTCATGTTTATCTTTTATAAAATAATAAAAATGAATCCACGAAATAGATACACAATAAAAATTCAAAATTAGATCATAAATTTTGTTAAGTAATCTTAAAACAATTTTTATGAGTCTTTGAAATTGTATTAAGGTAAGAATAAAATCAAGGACGAAACTCGTAAAGGACCTTTTGTTTTCTTTTCTGCAAAGATAGGACGAATTGGCCCCTATTGGGTCAAATAGAGACATCTGGCCTAGTGTTCCCGAGGGATTTTAGGGACTTAATCAAGGAAGGGCTGGGAAAATGCTGAGAAGTTTGTCGTTTACAAAAAAAAAAAAAAATCATCAGTTGCCAAAGCAAAACTAGGCGTGTGACATTTAATGGTAAATTTTATAATCCCACTAAAATGCAATTGTTCCCATTTTGATGGGTTTAAACTAATTTCACTATTTGGGGTTATAAACTACCAAACAATTTAAAGGGTTTCATGACCAATTTAAAATTAAACACCCTTTATAAACACAATCTACGTTTTGGAGAACTTAAGCTGCTGCTTTTACTACAGTATAAAAAATACAAATTCATTTTACTTTCTCTTATCTCTAAATATCTTAATATACCTGGTATATATATAGAAAATATTGGATTAATGTCTAAAAAATTCGACGTCGAGATTTTTATGGAAATACATGTTTTGAGGTTTCCTGTGTTTAAAAAAGAGGGTCTCGCAAAATAGTTTGTCTGTCTGTGATCACAATATCTCAAGAACGAAAAGAGCTAGGAGGTTGAAATTTGATTATTTAAACAATTATTTATTTTCTTCAAAATTTGATATTTAACCCGAGTAAAAATGATTGAAGGATCCACACGGCCGCAGCAGGTCTGCATAGTGAACCTTTAGGAACACACAAGGATACACACACACCAAGGGCGGATCCAGAGGAGTTTCTCGGGGGGGGGGGGGGGGGATAATCTGGTGTGACTGGTCGCACATCACACAATTTTTTCTTAATTTCGGTAATTTAAAGGCGCATTCTATAGCTACTAGTGTACCAAAATATATATAAATGTCAAGTTATTAAGTATTAATTTTTTAAATTTTACATTAAAAATACAATTTTTTTCGAAAAAAATATATTTTTCTCAAATCTCGGGGGGGGGGGGGTAATTACCCTCTTTACAAGGGGGGCTTTGTATCCGCCCTTGACACACGCCCGCACCAGGGACACACATTTTTCTTCTGGTCACTTTCGATCTACTGTTTGTATCCCTGTGTGTCCCTGGTGTGGGCGTGTATATCCATGTGTGTCTCTAAAGGTTCACTCTGTTGACCTGCTGCGGGCGTGTGGATCCCTCGATCATTTTTAATCATTTTTACTCGTGAAGTTATAAATTTATATAATAAAATATATGTACATATAGTATTATACATATCTTATACTTTTTTTTCACTTTTTACTTTTTACATTAAAAATATAGGGTAAGAGAAAGTAAAAATATCTAAAAGTTATGGAATCCTATATTTTAATAATAAAGAAATTATCTTATAAAGAATGAGTTCAAAAGAGAGGCAACGCGATTTTTCTACTAGAATGGTTTCAGAATAAATAATGCTGAAGTCCTGTCTGGAAATAAGTTTCGTTAACCACCGGAAAAGGAGGTTGGGGTTGCTGTCAATCCCTTCCTCTTTTCAGCTCTCTGGCATCATTTTAAGCTTTTCCTTCTTGACGTTTTCATTTTCCAATAGCGATCCACAGTCTAGATGCCACTTTTTGTGTCGGTTTTTTTTTTCGCTTTCAAATCCTTGGCCGGAAACATGGCAACAAGAAAATATAATTCGCAATTTCCTGACAAGTGTGCTCCTACTTTTTGTGCCCCATTTCACCCTTTTGCTCCCTTTCCATTTGAGAGATTCAATTAAATTCTAGGATAATTAAATAACTTTCCAATTTAAATAAAATAAATTATCGCAATCAACACTCCAAATCCTTAAATAAGAATGCCTGGACCCCAATACATATACCTGGTATATATTCATAATAACGGTTATCGTAAAAATCTTATATGGCCTAAGTTGCCGAAAAAAACTGTGTGAATGGGAAAAAAATAGTTTTTTATGAAAAAAAAAACAAAAAAAAAAAAAAACACTCCAATTCGAAACAATTCCAAAATTTAAAATAATTTATTTTTTCAAAAAACTGAAAAACATATTATGATGAATTTTGTTTTCACGTTGCCAAATTGTCGATGAAGATCGTTGATGAAGGGAATTTGTGATAGTTTAATTCTTCTTTAAAAAATTCTGTAATTTATGTTATTTTTATTTAAAAATTGTTACGCAAAATACGTGTAGCCCCCCTGGCAAGTTGTGAAACTCGCCGAAGGCGGGCGCTCCGACTAGTTAAAATTTAATTCGCAGAAAGGAGTTTTTTTTTTTTTTTATTCATTAATATGATTATATTAAAACTTTTTAATTATATTATTAATTGTGAAAATCCAAGTTACAAATTTTTATTTAATATCTATTTTTATTTGAATTCTTCCGTCATTTATTTTCATTTCATACAACTTTGATAATTAAACCTCCGAAAAAGATCTTATTGGGTATTTAAAAAAAAAAAAAGGGTTTTAATTTCTAATCTAGAAAATGGTCTTTGAAAAAAGCACGATTAAGTTTTTTTTTTTAAATGAAAAAAAAAAAAAAAAAAAAAAAAAAAAATTGTTGATTAAAGATTACCAAAGAAAAAGAAAGAAAATCAATTAAATAAAAAAAAAAACTTTTTATTCAAACTCTAGCCAATATTTTAAATAAATTATTTAAATTAGTAAAAAAAAAAACGAATGAAGAATAATAATGAACGTAATTCTAAATGAAAATCTAGCCTTTTCTATGTTTGAAACATGAGTAATTCTCCTTATAAATTTTAATGAATTTAATACTTTTAAATATCCACTCCCTTAAGTAGTGAAATTACTCAATGGAACTTTGCCATTTTTTTTTTTTTTGTTTTATAATCTAAAAGACTTCATTTCAACATTTTGTTTGAGCAGGCAGGAATGCAAAAAAGGACTTTATGATCTTTATTGAAGTTATTCCTTCTTATATCCAACCATCCTAGCTGGGGGGGGGGGCTTGAGCCATCTGGAGGGGCCGGCACCCCCTAGCTACGCCCATGGTGACCTTGAAAGAGTTTTTTCTTAACATTATTAATTTTAATGTCGAAATACGTATTTGAATATATATAAATGTATGTCTAAATTAATTCTTTCTTATTTGGCTGAAGGATATACTCTCTCAATTTATTGGGAAAGCCAAGAGAATTCTGAAACTATAGCTACATTAACCCCGACTTCGTTCTTGTCATGTCAACAAAGCTCTACATTGTGAACTTGCCCTTTTTGCTCTGTTTACAACTTAGAGTTTCTCACCTTTTAATTGCGAATAACTTCCCTTTTGAAACCAAAAGGGATTTTTTTGTTTACCGACTTTAGAAACAAAGTTAAACAGTTCTCGAGGCGGTGAATCAACAAAGTATAGTTGATCTTAATGTAAATACCTACAAATGGTCAAATATACTCGTCTTTGACGTTAGTAAGTTCAAATGAGAATAATCTGCGCCTACAAATAAGTAGTCAAACATCTAGAGAATGGGCATAATTTATTAGAATTAGAATTGAATAAATGATTCATTTTATTTAATTAATTAAATAAACATATAAAGAAAATAAAATTAAGGAACTTTCCCATCCTATTCGATTATAATTTTTATTTGAATTGTACCTGAAGAAGGCAAAAATAAACGAACAAAACATTTAAAAGCTAAAACAGTAATTGAATTAAAGAAAAACTTCAATACAAAAAATGAACAAACGTATTTAACAGTGTTAATTTGAATAATGAAGGGATTTAAAATTAGTTGCGTTATATTATTAAAAAAAAAGTATTTTTCTGAAAGAGCTGATTGATGATTTTGGTTTTATGCTTTCTGACTTAGGATCTATGTTTATTTTTTTCCAGTAGATTTCAATAAATAATAAAATGAAACTCTTTAAAAAGAGTAATCATGTTCGCTATTTTAGTAATAGAGAATACAAAGCTATTTAAATTCTCATCTTCGCAGTGGCGTAGCGAGAGGGGGGGCAAGGGGGGTCATCATGCCCCGGGCGCTACTCACAAAGGGGCGCCAAACAAATTCGCAAAACAAAAAATAATTTTAATGTCCGGGAAAAAAATTTTCCGCGTGACGGAAAAATTTGGTTCCGCAAAAAAAATAAAATTTTTCCGCAGGAAGGGGGAAAAATTCCGCAAAACTTAGCCTCCCTAAAAAAAAAAGGTAAAATGATTTTAACAGCAGGGCAAAAAATTTTCCGCAGGCAAGAAAATTTTTGAGTTCGGGCCCTCCCAAAAAAATTTCTATATACGCCCCTGTATAATGTTATGGTTTTCAAATGCGGGGGGGGGGGGGGCGCTAAAAGATATTGTCCCCCGGGCGCAAGTTAAGCTCACTACGCCACTGCATCTTCGTTTTGCTTTTAGAAATAAACCTCAATAGATTTTTTTTTTTTTTTTTGAAGCTTTATTTCCTCAATAGTTTAATCTCAACTTTTCACAATATGCTAATCGGAAACAATGATGCGTCAGCCAATCTCCATTTCCAGATTTCTGTTTCAAGCAAACGTCATTCTTTTGACGAATAAATAATTTTTATTAATAATTTCTTTTTGATTCTTTGGTCGATTTTGTTCAAAAACTTCGTGTCCCGTGCCAGTGGGGTGCCTAACTTAAATATAAAATTTCAACCTCATAGCTTTTTTGGTTCTTGAGATATTTTGATCACAGACAGACCACGTTGCGAAAACCACTTTTTTGGATTCAAGGGACTTCCACGTGTATATCCACCAAAATCTCGACATCGAATTTTTGACATGAAACCAATATTTTCTCTCTCTATATATATAAACATATATAGAGGTAAGAGAAAGTAAAAATAACGAAACTCCCCCTCCGTGACCGAGAGTTTAGATATACTTACAATATTGATAATCTTTAAAAGTCAGTGGTGTTGGTTCGTATCCCAGGCAGCCCGATGATAATTAAATCATTTGAATACCAAATGGTATAAATATCTATGCCTGGATCCCATCTAATATTGTAATTAAAATACTATAGTCTGTATGGCCTAAGATACCGAAAAGTCTATTTAAAAAAAAAATAACAAAACAGTTTATAATTTCCAATAATAATTATATATATGTATCTAACAAAGTATAATATGTAAGTTGCTTTATTATTATTATGTGTCGAATTAGATAGCTCTTGCAAGAAGTTACACCTCTTATAGAAAGATATAAATTTATTAGAGTGAAGATTACATTAATACTGAACTGTCAACCCAAGTAAAGATAATAAATATCCCTAGTTAAATATAATATTTCATTTTTATATGTAATAAATTGACTTAAAAAATACATATTAAATTTATGAATGTGCATAAATGAACTAATAAAGTATCCTACTAAAATTTATCAATATGGAAGCAGTAATTTGAATATTTAATTTCCGGACATGTTCGTATTAGGCTACAGCGACCCCAATTAATTTTATTATAATAGAATGAATCAAATTCTAATGGAACAATAAAATCAATTATTACTTGCGTTTTCATAAAATTCTACTGAATATTAAGAGTAGAGAACTAATGATTATAATAAATAAATTAACCATGTGATTTTTTTTTTTTTTTAATAGAATTCATTCAATATAACTTAATCTTCCAAAAAAAAAAAAAAAAAAAAAAACCTCTAAAGAAACTGAAATTGCCAAAATGCTGCTAAAATACTAGCCGCAGAGCCTGGACTCTTCTCTAATCAGCCAGGGAGCCCATGCTCATTTTTACAAGTTATTACTCTCAATAAGTAAAATTATTTAGTAGTCTACATGTGAGGTTTCACTAAGTAATAAATGAATAAATAAATAAATTATTTGAATTTATAACTCGATATATTTCGGGCTAATAACCCATCCTCAGGAGTACATGTGAATATTACTATCAAGCTAATTTTCCGTGAATAGCTTTATTTTGATGAGACGACCAATTTTTCCTCTTACAGCAATTCTTGATTGTGGTAGCTAACAGGAGTAGCAGGGATATAATATTTCAATATGACGATTCTCAATTATTATTATTTATGTGTTTTTTTAATTAAATCTTAAGAAAATTATTAACATTAAATAAAAAAAAAATATTTGTCCTACAAAATATATGGTTTGATCAAAGTGTCTTCCACTTCCGATATGTACATTGGAACAAGCTCCCTGCTCCTATCTTCCCCAAAACCTACAATTTTCAGACTTTCAAGTCTAATCTTAACAGGCATCTTCTCAGTTCCCGCAGTTGAGTTCCATTTTTATGCTTCTCGTTTATTTATTTATTTTTTAACTATATTCCCCCTGGCTGCATGTGACCACTGGCCATTATAGGTCTTCGGACCTTATGCACCCATTCCAAAAAAAAAATATGGGGATTGACTTCCCCGAGACTTTCTCGTATATTCTTTTGGAATTACGTCTGTGTGTGTGTGTAAACACGATTGCTTAAAAACCAAAGCAGCTGGATCGATGAAATTTGGTATATGCTCCTTACACTAAAATTGTAGATTTCTATCAACTTTTGGAGTAAATACGTCACTTGAAAGTAGTACTTTACTTAAAAAGTTTTTTCAAAAATTTTGAAATTTTCAATTTTTTTGTTATATTATGATAAAATACTCTATTTTAAAAAGTTTTTATTCTTTGACATTTTTACGAAAACTGAATAGTTTTTGAAATAATCACAGAAGAAATAGAAAATATTCGTTAATTTTGATAAAAAATCAAAACAAAATCATACAGGTGTCATTAAAAAAAGGGTAAATATAAACAAATTCATTTGTTCAACAATGAATGAATACAATACCTGGAACTCTTTTTAGAAAAAAAAAAAATTAGCTTTACATATTAATTTATAGGATAAAAATAGGATATATTACAGTATAATTCGTTAATGATAATTTTATCAATGACATTCGATTAGTTAAATCATTATATTCATTTTATTTGATAATTCAAGTAGAAAATCGATTAGGAAAACCGATTAAAGGGATATTACTCATTCATTCATAATGAACATTTCAAATAGTCAAGCTATCCATCATTTGATATTTTGTTCAAATATTCTCTCAGTTCACTGTAACCGAAATATCAGAAAATTATTCTTTCGTTAAAGATGCCTCACACCAATTTCCGGATAATTGTTCCTCAATTTTAATAGAAAGAGGGCCGAAGGTGAATACAAAAAAGCTTTTGCCGGATACATAGGTTGAGAACTTATTCAAGCTTTATGCAAATTTTTACTTTCTCTTACCTCTATATATGTTAATATATAGAGAGAGAAAGTATTGGATTCATGTCAAAAATTCGATGTCGAGATTTTAATGGATATACACGTTTTGAGGTCCCCTGAGACCGAAAATTTTTTTTTCGCAACATGGTCTGTGTGTGAACAAAATATATCAAGAACGAAAAGAGCTAGGAGGTTGAAATTTTATATTTAAGTTAGACACTCCACTGGTACATGACACAAAGCTTTTGAACAAAATCGGCCAAAGAGTACTAGTACTTTACTGATGTACTCTTTCAGTTTCTTTTTTTCGATTTTCTCAAAATTCGCTCCAAGGATTTTGATTAAAATTCAAAAATCAATCATTTTTTAGATACTCTTTAAAATGTATATTATCATTTTGACATTGAAAGGAGAAATGGTTGCCATGGTAACTGATATAAATATTTTCCCATGTTTATAAGTTTTACATCTCGAATTCTAATATTTTGGCGGAAACTAAATATATGTCGACACAAAAAATCTGGTGAGACAAGCACAAAACACAACTTTCGATTATCGAAGGTAAGAGAAAGTTGTGTTGTGTGGCTAGGCCCACCATATTTTTTATATCTTAAATTCAAATGTACCATTTTGTCGGAAACAGATATAAATAATAATAATAATAATAATAATAATTCGTTTATTTTGTCTTCAGCTTTTCGCTATACAAAGTGAGTGAGTTTACTCTTTTTCTCTACATTACTTTACATTTTTTCTTTAAACATTTCTTCTTTTCTTTCCCTTTTTCTCCGATCTATACACATTATCTTTACATATTTTACTTAATATTTAGATAATTAAATACATTTTTCAGACTTAACATTTATACAATTAAATTATTAGACCATTATATTACAATTTTTTCTATACTTTAGAACCAGATCAAGCTTCTTCTCTTAATTACTTCTACTATAAAATAAAACAAATCATTCAGCTTATTTTTGTCCTCTATATTTAATAAAAAATTCACACTACATCCCCTTTCCATATATTTCTTTATAAATTTTTCCCTACTATTATGATACATTGGGCAGGTGAATAAGATGTGGAAGATACTCTCCTTTTCTCTCAAGTTACAGACAGTGCAGCTTTCTCCAGGATCAATTCTACAAACTTGGTCCTTATAGATCAGTTGGATGAAATGCTTTTCATTAGCTAGTCTTAATTGTGCTGCTATTCTGTGTTTTTGAATTGAACTTCTCAAGAGTAGGTATCTCGCTGGGCCGCTATCCGGGTATATATTTTTATAATGTTCATTATATTTAGATTTTTCCAGTTTATTTATTATTTCTTGTCTATCAACTATTTCAAATCTTTCTATTATTCTGTTGACGTTGTCCTTATTAATGTCTTCGGGCCGTAGATTTATGGTGCTTAATATTAGTTTTATTTGGGTGAACCAGTTTAAGTCCTGATGGTTGTTGTTAGAGGGTATATTGTCTAGGTAAATAAGCCTATTTAAACAAATTTTTGGTGTCCTATTTTCAGGCATCTCTTTCATTTTGACCCACCAATTTAATGTTTTCTTTATGATTGATGTCTTTATTATATTTGTGCCTATTTCTAGATACATATAGCAATTAGGTGTAGTTTTAGGCAGCTGTAGTAACGTTTTGATAAACCTATTTTGCATTTGTTCTATTTTATTTATATACCTCAGGGCCCATATTTCAGCAGCATATAGCATGGTTGTGTTCACCATAGTATTTATTAGTTTCATTTTTGATTCCCACGAGTCTGATTTGGTGATATTTAATATATTTCTAACATTGTTAAATGCTGCCATACCCTTGGATACAGAATTTTCCGAGGCCTGTTTAAATTTGCACGAAGCTGCAAAAGGAATTCCGAGGTATGTATATTGATTTACAATTTCTATTTTCTTGCCATTATATGTATATTCTTCTAGTTTTTTGCATTTAATACTTTTTCTGAATGGGATAATTTTTGTCTTATCTAAATTTACCCTTAGATTTTTTTCTTTTGAATAAGTTTCCAGTGTTTTCAATATCTTTTTCAATTCAATCTCCGAGTCAGCCAACAATACCAAATCATCTGCGAAGAGTAGCTCCATTAAAGAATTTTTATTATCGATATTTATTCCTTCGTGGCCTCTTTCTTTAAAGAACTTTCCTATATCATTTATATACAAAGAGAATAAATAGGGGCTCATTGCATCTCCCTGCAATATTCCCTTAGCTATTTTTATTTCTCTGGAGCTCTCCCTTTCCAATCAACGACTATAGTTGCTTTCTCATAGATATTCCTAATTATATTTATAATTTTTCCACTCAAGCCGAGATCATATAAAGTTTCGTATAGTTGTTGATGATTAATTGAGTCGAATGCCTTCTCGAAGTCAACGAACAGCGCGTAGAGGTACCTTCCCTTTAGTCTTGTTTTTGAGTACATTAATGAGGAGAGTACGAAGAGATTATCCATACATCCTCGCTTCTTTCTAAAACCTGATTGGTTTTCTGACAATATGTTTCCTTCTTCGGCCCATTTTCTTACTCTTTCTGCCATGATACTATTAAACAATTTGGCAATGCTATTCATCAGGGCAATATTTCTATAATTCGATAAATTATCTTTATCCCCTTTCTTGTGTATTAATTTCATTTGAATTTTTGCCCATTCCCTAGGATAGCTTTCTTTATTGAAAATTGTATTAAATAAATTCTGTAAGTAGTGGAGCCATTCAGGTGTAAGTAGTTGGAAAAGTTCATTTTTGATGTTATCACTTCCTGTTGCTTTCCGTTTTTTACTTGTTTTAATAGCTTGTTTTATTTCTTCAAAAGAAATATCTTGGTCGAGGAAAGGGTGTTTCGGTGTTATGAAGTTAATATGGTTATATTCTATATTTTTATAATACTCTTCATAATGTTGCTCCCACATACTAATTGTCACATTTACATTTTCTTCGTTTTTCTTTATATTCCTTATTTTTCTGACAATGTCCCAGAATTCGGTCCCATTCTTTATTTGGGAGAATTTGTCTGTTAGCTCCTTATTATATTTATTTTTTTCCTCCTTTATTGTATTTATATATACTTTTCTTGCTTCTAAATAATTTTGAATGTTTATTTCCCCTTGGTCCTTCTTCCATATTTTATATAATATGTTTGCATTTTTTTTTGCTTTGATACACTGTCCGTTAAACCAAATTTTATTTTGACATCTATTATTTTTTATAGTTTTAATCATATAACCGGAATTAATAGCTGCTCTTTCCATTGCTTCTATCAGGTTTGCGTATAGTTGTTCAGGATCCTCAGAGAAAAAGTAGAGGCTACTTCGTTCTTCTGTCAGACACAATTTATATTTTAAGTGAGTTAACTCATTTTCTTGTAATATGTATTTTATTTTTCTATTTTCGTTGATTTCCAATGTGGGAGTATTTTTCCTATTATCATATATTTTTACTGAATTACTAAGATGGCATGATACAAGGGAGAAATGTTCAATTTTCATATCGATAAAATCTTTAATTATTGCTTGGTTGATCCATACAAGATCGATAACACTTTTCCCATTATAGGTAATACATGTGAATTCCCCTACATCATCTGATAGGGACCTTCCGTTAGTGACCATAAATCCGCAGGCTTCCATACTTTCTACCAATTTTCTTCCCCTTTTATTTATTACATTGTCTTTAGTTTTTCGTTTTGCTTCCAGATTGGTGTCTACCAGAACTTCTTCTTCATATTCGTTTAGATCTCCAATTCGTGCGTTATAGTCCCCACCAACTATTATTTTATCGTTAGGGTATAGGTTTTGTAGATAGTTTAAATAATCTTCCAACTTATTTATTTCTTCCTCCGCATCAAAATTTGGTTTAAGATATATCGTGCCTATGATATAGTAGTTTTGTTCTCTTTCACACCTTACAAATATCCAGTTGTCATTACATTTTAATTCAGTTATTTGTTTAAACTTATTTTTTTTTATAAATGCAATTATACCACCGCTAGCTCTCCCGTATTTACTTTGTTTAATTCCTTTGACAGATAGATATTCAAATGATTTTAAACAGATATGTTTCGAGACAAAAAATCTGGTGTGACAAGCACAGAACACAACTTTCGATTATCGAAGGTAAGAGAAAGTTATATGTTGTGTGGCTAGCCCCACCATATTTTTTATATCTTAAATTCAAATGTACCATTTTGTCGGAAACGAAATATGTGTCGAGATAAAAAATCTGGTGTGACAAGCATAGAACACAATTTTCGATTACCTATCCCAAGATCTTCAAGTACTAGTACTTTACTGAGGTATAAAACCTTTTTACACCGAGCTCCAGCTTGGTCATCCCGGAACTATCATATTAAATGTCTAAGCAATAAAAATATTCCATACATTTCTATTCTTTTCATTCAAAACTCTTTATTCTTCCCATTAAAATGTTTATTTAATATATTCTATTGTATATTTAGCACTGTTGTTTCATATACAGTATAGGTATATAATATTACATTAAAATTCGCTATTTATTTTTCATTGTATTTTCGTTTAAACATATCGTTGCCTATTTAATAGTTGTTTGATTTTAAATAGAGACTAACATTCGAATTTAACGAATATTCGGAAATCCTCCCTAATTGAATCGACGAATGTAGAAACCACATTCAATCCTCTTTTTATCACATTATTAAACAAACAATAGATAGCTGAGTGCGTGAGAGCAAAAAAAAAAAAAACGACTATGATACCTTGCCCTGGTTTGGACGTTTAAAATTCACAGGGGAATACAATAACAGCCAAGCTTGACATGTTTTTGTGCTCATTTATGTCCCTTGGTCTTTTATTTTTACGGCCATTTCATATTTTAATAAATATTTAAATGCTTTCATTTTTTTTTTTTTAACATTTAATTAAGTTAATTTTTTTCATAATTTTCATTAAAATAATTATCTTAAATTGTAGGCTTTTATTTCTTTTTATTAATACTTTATCTTACTATATATAAACTTATATATATATACGAGTATGTTCTGGATGTAGGCCGATGCGAAGATAAGTTTTCTCAGGTTAAGTCGTATGGGATGTTGAGATTTACTCCACATTTCGGCTCTTCTTTTGGAGCCATTTTCAAGAGAGAGATTTAGGAGGTAATGATAGAGGAGGTATGTTTAAGGGGTCGCAGTCTTGCTAGCCCCCAGGTCTGTTTAATGGATGTTTCAGAGATATGCCCTCAAGCAAGCCTTGTGGTATAGGCAGGTTAAGACCCCGAGGAGAACCCAGGGCTAACACCTTAACTTGGGGAGTATCAAAATTGTGGCCCCAAAGCAAGGGCTGATACGGGGGGGGGGGGGGAAGGGGGTAATTACCCCCCTGAGATTAAAAAAAAAATACTTTTTTCTAAAAAAAAAAAAATGTATTTTTAATGTAAAATTTTAAAAATTAATACTTAAAAATTTGATTTGTTGTTGTTATATTCTGGCAAACAAGTACAGAATGCGCCTTTAAATTATCGAAATTAAGAGAAAAAAATGTATGCTGTGGGACCAGTCACCTCCAGAATACCCCCCCCCCCCGAGAACACCTCTGGATCCGCCACTGCCCCCAAAGTCAACCCAAACCAAACACACACCCGATTACACACAATCAACTTTCCTCCAGATCAGAGACAAACCCATAAAATGGGTTTCAATTTTCATTTGTTACAATTTTAGTCAAAGAACTACGCAGGCCTACTGTATTTATTCTCATTTTGCCCTCAAAATTGTTTGAAGAACATTTTATTTTACTCTTGTAAGCCTTCTGAATAGGAAATATAAATATTTTATATGATTATAAATTTCACATTTTGAATGTAAAAAACCGTCCGTACTGCCGGAAACTAGAAATATGCTAACCCAAAAATTTTGATATGACAAGCACAGAACACAAATTTCAATTACCGAAGATAAGAAAAAGTTGTGTGCTGTGCGACCACACCCCAGATTTTCCTATTTCACACTTGGTAAAATTTAAAAAACGCAATGCTTATAAATTATTAATATAATAATTACAACCTAAAAAATCGATTTACTTGACGAAGCGTTCATTGCCTGAATACGATTTTTTGAATAAAAAAACTAGGCTGCTTTTTGAAATTTAATAATATAATATCTATAAACTCTTGCCCTATAATTTATATTTTGTAATTTAATTTTTTTCAATTTCCGCTTGAGAATATGATTAAATAATTAATATTTAATTTGTTCCAACGAATAAGGGAAAATTAATTAAATTGTTTTATTGGAAAAAAACAACCAAAGGACATATGTATATTAATTGATGCAACTCAGTGATGACTTTCCAGTTATTTATTATAGTAACATTATAATTATAATAAGCTAAAAAATTTAAAATTATTTTTATTTTCTTGTTAATGAAGTATACGTAAATAACGAAAGTATTTTTTTTTTTATATATATCTTTCGACTTGAAAGGCTATTCAGAATTTACAAATGTTCCATAAATTTGAAATAATTGAGTATGGATGGCTTTCGTTCAACAGCCTAATTTCTCGATGGCCACCTATCCCGATTTTTAGAAAAAAAAAGTAACTTTATTGTAATCGCAAAAAAATTCAATTACGAGATTTTTTGATTCTAGACGTTTTTAGACCTCCCTTGAATCCAGAAAAAGTATTTTTGGATTTGTTTGCGTGTATTTTTTGTGAATATATTATCCTAAAAATTGAGTATGGATGGCTTTCGTTCAACAGCCTAATTTCTCGATGGCCACCTATCCCGATTTTTAGAAAAAAAAGTAACTTTATTGTAATCGCAAAAAATTCAATTACGAGATTTTTGATTCTAGACGTTTTTAGACCTCCCTTGAATCCAGAAAAAGTATTTTTGGATTTGTTTGCGTGTATTTTTTGTGAATATATTATCCTAAAAATTCAACTATATTTTTTTTTTATCTTAATTAAATGGCCGTCGGTAAACCCATTTGGCCAATGGCAAAGTATGTGTGTTTCAGATATAGGAACCCGAGAAAAAAAAACAATTTTTAATCTGGGGATATATCTGACTTCTTATTCTCCGAGATCCTTATACACTGGTTCACAAATTGTAAATGTGACCAGTGATTCTGGTCTCGGTATATTCAACTATATATACTTGACTTTTTTAACTTTTTGGAATATCTGGTGCCCGGGTTCGCTTCCCGTCCCAAGCGAGAAATTTTTTTCAAAATGAATTAGCTACCAATTATTTGAAATATGTAAATAGGGTCCGGGGTACGTTAGATATTGAAAAAGACATTGGAAACAAATAAATAAAATTCCCTCACCCGAAAGTACTTTATCTACTTATTTTTCGAAAACTAAATAGTTTTTGATATAATCACTTTTTTTTTTAAGAATATAAGAAAATTACGAGGAGACTTTCGATTTATTATTTTTATCATTATCAAAATATACTTATTTACATTGACCCTTATTTATTTCAATTGATAGCAGGTTTTTTTTTATTATACAGAATAAAAGTCAACTCTAGGTCAAAAATGTAATGTTTTACTTTTCCGAAATCACATGGCCATTAATTAAAAAGGCGGCATATCACTATAAATAAATAAATTCACAAAAATGAATTCTCGGGTTTCTTGTGTACATACTGTACACAAAAAAATATAAGTTATCTCTTTAAAATATTTATTTTTTCCATTAATGTCTTTTAGTAAAAACTAAATTTATCACTTTTTTTTTTATCTCCCCTCAGCAATTTTATTTTTGCTTTTATTCCTTATCATTACAAAAAGAGTAGTTTATTTATAAAATGGAAATTTTCCTTCAATTATAAACTTTTCATCTCAGTTGGAGATATTGGTGGTATCGGTTATTGATTTAGGTACCTACATGTATAGGGCTGGTGTAATTAGTCATTTCTGAGCGAATAAAATAAAATTAGTATTATGGTAATTAATATCTTATTATGTAGAGAAAAGAGTCAAGGTGAGCAATTGAAGCTGAAGCTTGTAGCTTGTCATATTTCATTCGCTTTAACTCGAGAGCGTGGGGAATGATTCTCCACGGGTTTCATCCCATTCTGCAGAGAACAATCGCTTTTCTTTCATTTTACGGTTAATAGGTAGCTATAGATAGAGCTCTCTCTCTCTCTCTTCTCTTGGGACTCATTTTTGTTCTGATCCCTTTATTCCAAACTTGAATCTTTTGAAAATTCAACAAGTTTTTTTCGAAAATTTATACAAATAGAGTAAAAATTCAAAAGTTTTGGAAATAACTTAAAGATATGAATATGCTTAGTAGAACGACGACGTTGAAATTTTATATTTAAGTTTTGTACCCTCCTGGAGCGTGAAAATAAGCTTTTAAACAAAATCGGCCAAAGAGTTGCTACTAATACTTTACTGATGTACTTTTTCAGTTTTTTTCGATTTTCTCAAAATTCGCCCCCAACAATTTTGATTAAAATTCAAAAATCAATTATTTTTTAGATACTCTTTAAAATGTATATTCTCATTTTGCCATTGAAATATTCTGGAGACCACTTTACTCTTGTGCTTCATAGGAACGATAGGAGAAATGGTTGCCATGGTAACACCAAATTAAATATTTTCCTATACTTGAAAATTTTACATCTTGAATTCTAATATATCCGCGGAAACTAAATATATGTCGACACGAAAAATCTGATGTGACAAGCACAGCAGATTTTTTCATTTTGGTATTTAGGCTTTCACAGTTATTATCATTACTGAAAGGCTTGTTGATTTAACTGTAAAGTTTTTGTAAAAATTACAACGTTTCGTCAACCCATTTTGTTTCCTTCCTCAGGTACACAAAGAATGTTGTTTCGGTGACAAGTATATTATCACTTCAAAAAATTGACACAAATGCAACATTCAATGAGACCTTAAGCTAGATTATCCTCAGAATAGGTGGTCTAAACGTTGTAATTTGCACAAATAAACCACAGTTAAACAGAAACAAGTCTTTTATAATTTTCTTATTATTTTTAATTGATTGAAGTATTCAGGATGTCCTTCAATCAATTAAAAGTCATGCCTACACAACAAAAATCCTTAGATTATTATTATTAAATCTTTTTATCAATTTAATTTGTTTTGGTTATCGTTTAATAGAATTTTTTGTTTCTGCTTTGAAAACAGTGTTATAACTTTAGATTTATTTGCAAAACATAGTAATTCATTTGAACAAAAAATCCCTGTTGATTGATTTTCTAACTCAAAATAACAGCTCTGGGGTATAATTAAATTAATAAAATTATAGAAGGGATTCATTTAATTTATTATTTATATAAGCATTTTACTTTCTTTATTCAGAAGGAAATGAAAGAAACAGAAATGTATTCTGAGTTTAAATGAGTTTATGAAGATCTATCC
>JAKCPI010014840.1:87500-125196 GCA_023213315.1 Euborellia annulipes | reverse complement strand
GGCGGAAACTTAATATATCTAAACACAAAAAATCTGGTGTGACAAGCACAAGGCACACAACTTTTTTTTATTTGTTTAAGAATGTTTATCATTTTTATTATTATTTTTACAATCACACAAAATATGATAAATTATTAATTTTTGATAATAATCGTAAAAAAATAGTGGTGAGAATTTGTTTTTTTATATTTCAAAATGAAAATCGAACCCCGTGAATGTATATATTATTTAAATTCGTAGGAAATTGAAGACGAGGAGTCGTAGGGGGGGGGGGAGGGTATCAAGTGGCGATTTGAGTTGGCCCTTTGGGGAGTGAGTGAAAGAAAGAAAGAGGCGAGGCAAGTGGCACCTGCCACCCCCAATTTCACCCCGTCTCCTCTCAAAGCCGTCGCAAATCGCCCCCGAGATTCCCGGAGAGCCAAATGGCAAAATTGAAGATGCCCTCCAGCTGCTTTTCATATTATTAACATCCAGACATAAAAAGAGAGAGAGAGAGGGAGAATGACCAGTGGGATTTCAAAGGAGAGAGAGAGAGAGTGTGTACACTCACTGGACAAATACTACAAGCGGTTATTACCTTAAATTAACTTCAATAATAGAAAATAAATTTTTTATATCAATTTAATTGGATACCAATCAAATGAAATAAATAGAGACGAGGTCTAAATGGCCTCCGGGATGCCGAAAGAAAAAATTAACAAGATTGTCGGGAATTGAACCCAGGACCTCCAGCCTTTCCGGCAACCTCCAATAGTATATTAATTATTATATCCGCTGTGCTTGCTTTTTGAAAAATAAAAATAAGATTTAAACTTTCAACCGTTGGTTCTCAAGGCTGAAACATTTTGTAAATCAAAAATCAATACACAAATTAAAACACTAGGTTATTTGTTTCAAAGGTTTTATTAATTAAAAAAATTAACATTTGACACGCATTATCGACACCTCCTTTTCGTCGTCATCAGAAGTGATCACATGATGACGACAAGGAATTGTCGAAATGCGTATCAAATGTTAATTTTTTTAATTAATAAAACCTTTGAAACAAATAACCTAGTGTTTAATTTGTATATTTAATTTTAATTTACAAAATAAAAATCTGGTGTGACTGGCGCACAGCACACAACTTTCCCCCTTACCTTCGGTAATCGAAAGTTGTGTACTGTGCTTGTCTCACCAGATTTTTTTGTGTCGACATGTATTTAGTTTCCGACAGTACGGTACATTCGATTTTCAAGATGTAAAATTTATAAGTATGGGAAAATATTTATATTTTGTTACCATGGCAACCATTTCTCCTATCTTTTCTATGGAGTACAAGAGTAAAGTGGACTTCAGAAGATTTCAATCACAAAATGAGAATATACATTTTATAGAGAATCTAAAAAAAATAATTGATTTTTGAATTAAAAAAAAATCGTTGGAGCAAAATTTTGAGAAAATCGAAAAAAAAACTGAAAAGTGAATCAGTGAAGTACTAGTACTTTTGGTCGATTTTGTTCAAAAGCTTCGTGTCACGTCCCATGGGGGTGCCTAACTTAAATATAAAATTTCAACCTCTTAGGTCTTTTCGTTCTTGAGATATCTTGTTCACAGGCACACAGACACACGTTTACACACACACAGACACAGACAGACACATGTCGCGAAAACCACTTTTTTGGATTCAGGGGCCTCAAAACGTGAAGATCCATCAAAATCTCGACATCGAATTTTTGACATGAATCCAATACATTTCTCTCTATATATATATAACATATATATAGAGGTAAGAGAAAGTAAAAATGCCCCAAAGAGGATATCAGCTTGACTTTGAAGATTGTCTCAAATGAGACCGACACAAATCTGGTGTAATAAGCACAGAACCGATACTGAAGGTTGTCTGCTGTGCCTATTCCAGAATATTTTTTTCGACAAAAAACTTGGCCTGGCCACCAGGCATTTTTGCCACTGATTAACGCCAGATTTTTTGTAACCAGAAATTGTTAGCGTGCTCTATTTAGATGATGCTGTGAGAGTATCTTTTTTTTTTAGGGTGGGGAAAACCAGGGAGGCGTTTTATGAGGGGCCAGTCTCATAATGTTAAACCATCTCCAGGGCGGGGGGGGGGATAAAGTAGATGGAATGATCGGGCACATCTGTTATCTTGTTCTCTTTTTCGAACATATATATTCGATATCGTGTGGCCGAGGCCTCAACCACAACAGACTATATCACACACGGACAGAACAAGATTTCCATTTTACCTCAGGCTCTCCCAATGTCCGTCCGTCTCTGGAATAAAAAATCTTACCCCGACCCCCCCCCCAAGCCCTTAACACAAAGTCAGAATCGAATTTAGAAATAAATAAAATAGAATCCAGCAGATATTGTATGTATTAAATTACACATAAAAAAAAAAAAAAAAAAAAAACACCACCATCCCTTTTTTATTTCCCTTCCTTTGAAATTCACCCTCTAATATTAAATGCAATTTAATTCTATTAAATGAAATACAATGTTTCAATTATCCATCCATCTTAGCTCATTTCTATTCTATTTTCTATCATCATATTGATAATACTGCATATAGATTTTTCTTTTTTGAATTCAAAGCCTCGGATTATAAATAAAAATTCGGCGAGAGTGATTGCACATCACGCAACATAAGTGTTTCTATGCTTTTCACACCATGACGATATCTATTTAGTTAATGATGTAAAATTAATAAACATAAAAGAATATTTATATTTTGTTAAGGGGGTTCAGGAGCGACGTCTAAACGTACTTAAAAAAAAAAAAAAAACTAGACCAGCGTTTCCCAACCTTTTCAAGTCCACGGCACCCCTAAGGTGAGTTGGGAATAATATTACATACTAGCGGCACCCTTCCTTATCAAAACGAAATTTTTTCGCCCTGGTGAAAATTTTTTTCCCTTGTATGAAAATCAATTGACCTTTTTTTTTTGGAATTTAGAGAAGAGAATTCATTAATTTCAGTGGAATTAACTTTCACATGTGTATCCTTCTTTATTAGTATTTATTTACTACCTCCCTCTCCCACCACTATAAATTTACCAATAGGCGGGGAAGAGTAGATTGTATATGTGGGCGGAGTCAAATGAAATTTATTATCGCTATATATTGATATAAGTTAGTAAATATTTGGAAAATAATTGGCTCTCGTCTTAGCCAATCAAACTGTTGTCATTCACGAAGGAAAACGAAAACAGCCGAAAGTTTATGTGGGCGGAGTTTGGTGCGTTGACACCCGAACGCACTTGAGTTAAGTCATCATAATGGCTGACTTTTTTGTTTTATTAAATTTATATTTAATTTGAAGGTTGCGGCAGCAAAACTTGCTTTTTTCAAAACGTAATAAAATACATTTTATGAATCAGATTTTTACTTTCTCTTACCCTATAGCCTATATGAAATATATTGAGAGAGAAATTAATGCAATCATGTCAAAAATTTGATGTCGAGATTTTGATGGATATTCATGTTTTTTAAATTATTTTTTATAGGGTAGGTAAAATATTTAAAGTTTTGTTTTACACAGTTTTGAAAATCATGTCAAGTAGGTGACGCCCCCCCCATTGTCCATTCACTGAATATGTCGATTTCAGGCGTTTGTCATGTTGCCAATTTCTTTCCAGATGTTGGTCCTCAGGTCCTGTATGGTTCTTGGACGGTTGACATCAACATGAAATTTCAAAAAATGCCACAAAAAAAAAAAATTCCGGAACCCTTCATCTAAATAAGAGGCGATTTGGAGTGATCAGCTCGCTCCCTAGACTTGGCACCGTACTATTTTTTTTTTGTGAGTTTTTTTTTGAAATCCCGCGTATAAGTCAACACCCTAGACCTGATGACTAATATCCAGGAAGAAATTGCCTTATTAAGAGCGGATCCAGGAGTTTTTTTTTTTGGGGGGGAGGGGGGTAATTTGGTGGAACTGGTTGCACAGAAATTTTTTCATACTTTCGTTTATTTACTACAAACTGACGAGCTCTTTAGGTTTTTTGGAAGTTTACTTCTTTGTAGAGCTGGTTCTTCTAGCAAGTATTTCATAAAAAAATATTTTTGACTATTTTTTTAATGAAATACTTGCTAGAAGAACCAGCTCTACAAAGAAGTAAACTTCTAACACATTTTTGAGCTTATATATAAGTTGGATTATTATGGAGACGATGCAATAATAAAAGTATCTATGTTTCTCAAAGCCATCTTTAGTATATTTATATCATTAAGAACTGAAGATGACTTTGTGAAACATTCCGGATTAAAAAGTGTTTGAAAAATAGGAGCTTTTATTATTTATCATCAATTATCTATTCTGTAACAATCACAAATTGTTATATAAATATTCTTGTCCACTCCAAATTATGTCTTTGTATGTATTAAGCTTATTGTTCGATTAAGAAAATAAACCCCAAGGGTTTTTCTTCAAATAAATAAAAATTACTACCTTTATTTTGATATGCATTCTTTAGTAGTTTTAAATTAACTGAAAAAGTATAATATTTTTTTTTCCTAATTAAGAAGATAGACTATAAATAAATTTTTTCATCCTTTTCAATCCATCAAAAGCCAATGAATAAAAAAATATTGAGATATGAGAATTCCATTTAGGTGATGTGAATTCCCAGACCGAAATTATATTTAGGCCTATATGAGGGTTGATTATGAAAAACAAAAAAAAAAAAAAAAATTAAAAATTGCTCTGCAATTGGTTTTTTTTTTTTTTTTTTTTAATGTCAGATGAATTGAATTGATTGAAAATTGATGATTAAAGAGAAAGAGTGAAATGAAAAAAAAAAAAAAAAAAAAAAAAAAAAAACTAGAAATACTCAAAAGAGAAAGGGAGAGTGAGTGAAGAGATATGGAATAAAAATACATCTTTTGAATTTGATGAAACGAGACCTTCAAATAAATCTACTGAAGACTATGTATGGAAAAATACGAATATTAAACAAAAAATTTCTGGATTTGCTATTATATTAAAAAAAAAAAAGATATTCAATAAATATTGTACTTTAAAATGAATTTTAAATAAAAAAAAATCGATTGGAACAATTTTTTTTTTTTGTTTCAAGCATATATGTTTTTAAAAAATAAGAGTTCAAGGTTCAAATTTAAGGTGTGATCTTTTCTCTTCCTTTCTTCTTAGGGGTTCAGGAGGTAGACGTTATGCATGTTTTTCCCCCCCCCCCCCCTCCCCCCTGATCATTGAATAAAAAAATATCATGTATGTCATGTCAATGAATAGAATATCGTGCAAATCTAAATATAATCAAACTTATGTAGGCTATATATAAAATATTTTTTCTTTGTGTTAATATTTTGGTCGATTGATACAAGATTGTTTAAGAAAATTTAAACCGAACTGTTTCACAGTGACTGGATAATCAAACAAAGGCTCTTTCTTCTTTTGGGTCTCTGCCCAGTTCCTTTCATCTAATTAACACAAACATTAAGTTCATCAACTTGATATTATTGTATAATATTCCTTATAGTCGACCGCTCTCCAAATTCCAGAGGTATAGCTTAAGAGATACGTTCGTTAATCCTTTCTTAGAAACCCCCCCCCCCCCCCACAAACAAGTGAGATCTGGTGATGTAGTAGAAGCATCCTAGATTAAGAGTCGTGATAAAATTTATATAAATTCGGAATTAACCAAACTATTTTTTCTTGTTTCTATAGCTTTTTAAACCTAGCAAAAAAAAAAAAAAAAAAAAAATTGTCAGAGATATCAATCAATTAGAAAAGTAAATTCTAATTCAAAGGGAAGGGCACAACGAGCATAGGGTTCGAGAGCCAGAGGATTTTGTTTGGCCCACCAACATATAAATATTCTGATAAAAATTATTAATATTAGAAACCGACCGAAATTTCGGTTTCGGCCAAAAATTCTGGTTTCGGTCAAAAACCAGCCGAAACCTGAGTTAGAAAAGATGGGATGAGACTCGCACCTAAAAAAAAAAAAACAAACAATCATTGATTTTTGCAAGAGGAGAAAATGGAAAATGAAGTGATTGTTTGACCCACCAGGAAAAATTGACTAAAAAAAAATATGATATGAATTCAAACAAGTTTCGGTTTCGGCCGAAACTAATATTGAGACCGAAATTCGGTTTCGGTTTCAGCTGATTTTTCAGCGGAATTAATATATTCAAGTCAAAATCGAGCCATTCATATCTTACTCAAATAAATTCTATAGATCTAACGAGGCACTATTTCATGAACGCTTCAGGTCAGATTTCGAGGCATTTATTACTAAATGATTATTTTAAGCAAATAATTAATTCCTGGCTTGCGCGTAAAATCTTGTGTGACTGGTCGCACAGCACACAACTTTCTCTTACCTAAAAGAAAGTTGTGTTCTGTGTTTGTCATACCAGATTTTTTGTGCATCCACATATTTAGTTTCCGATAGTACGGTGCATTTAAATTCAAGATGTAAAATTTATAAACATGGGAAAATATTTATATTTTGTTACCATGATAATTATTTCCTATGAACTAACAAGTGTACAAGAGTAAAAGTACTCTTGATAAAATTTCAAAGGAAAAATGAGAATATACATTTTAAATAGCACCTAAAAAATAATTGATTTTTGTATTTTAATCAGGAAATCAAAAAAAAAAAAAAAAAAAAAAAAACTGAAAAAGTACACCAGTAAAGTACTAGTACTTTTTGCTTATTTGCTTATTTTCACGCCCCCCCCCCCCCCGGTGCCTAACTTAAATATAAAATTTCAGCCTTATAGCTCAATTCATTCATGCTTAAAATTGAACACACGCAAACAGGCGGACAGACACACACACACAGATAAATCACTTTTTTGGATTCAGGGAACGTGTATTTCCATCAAAATTTCGACATCGAATTTTTACATGAAACCAATACTTTCTCTCTATATATATTGACATATATAGAAAATTTGAATTTTTGTCGAGGATGCGAACCCAGCCCACGACCCCTGGTAAAAGTGGCAAGCATCGCAGGGAATTACATATAATTATTTTTTTGGGAGGGGGAATTCATTTATAAACATTTTAAAATTATATAATGATTTATTAAATGGGAAGTTAGAACATTTTTAAAATGTAGGAGTATAATAAATTTCGATTTTCCCACGAACCCCGAGAGGACATTTTGCCTGAGGGGGGAGGGGCCTAAAACTGTTGTGTAATAAAAATATATTGATAAAATTATTAGTTGACAGAGCCCCGAGATTTTGACTGCTTAAGGGCATTCATCTTATTTAATGTCCGGCACATGTTAAATAACATTTAAACAAAAAAATAAATGAAACATTTTTAGATTTAACAAAATAAAATATTTTGATAAATAAATCTCTGTTAAACATATTGCTAAGTGTTAAAAGTATTTTAAAATGTTAAAACAAAAATATTGTTAATTAATATGAAATAAAAAAATCTTCCTTTTTGATTTATAGCTAGCTTTTATAATAAATTAGCCTATATATCGAAAATTAATATTTTTTTCTATCTATCTAAATTACATATAAATCTCGTTGAATTTTTTTAACCGATGACAAATTTTTTTTTTAATCAATTAAATCCTAATCAATCATGAATGATAAAAAAATAATATATATGTATGGATATTTTATTTTTATATATGGGCCTATGTGTTGCGTTGGTGGTACTATAATAAAAAAAAAGGTGTTTAAAGCAAATTTTGAAATACGAGGTCAACGAGAGTAATTGCATAGTGTTATATAGAGATAAAGTTCGAAAATGTCAGCGCAAAATAGGATTTTTTTTAACCTCTTGTTTACTTATACACAATAAAAAAAGGATCTGTATGTGTGTGTGAGTATTTTCGCGTCACAAATGGGGGGAATGCGAACGAAACCCAACAAGGGATAAAAAACCTCAACGCCTGGGGAGTTTTTCAGGCGCAATTTGAAAAGTCAGATGAAAGAGAAGGGGGGATTAATTCATTCGTAATAATAATCATAATAATACTGTTTGTTATGAAATATTAGAGAAAAAAAAACACCGCCTAAGGTGATGACTTTATAATTATCTTGATGATAAATATTTTTTTTTTTTTTTTATTCAAAAGAAAATAAATTGGAAAAAAAAATTATAATAGAAACTAAAAGTTTACGGATCATGTTTTTTTTTTAAATGATGGGCTATTCAATACTTTATACACCAATCCAATTGAAATAAATAGAAACGGGGTTTGAATAGCCTTCGATGTCGAAAAAGACCTTAATTAAAAAAAAAAAAATTATACAAAGATGTTAATGAATTTTTGAAGATGAATACTTTCTGAATTTCAAAAGTAAATTTAATTTTATTATCCAGTGATGGTGGTTAAAAATTACCAAATTGATTGATCTCTAGGGTATAAGCCTTTACTATTATTTATATATTTTTTATTTTCAATAATTATTAAATCAATTAAGCACCCATATCTGGGATGTACAAACTGAATGACGGGTTCGATGCTCGGACAAAGCAATTTATTTTATGGTATTCTAAACTCTGTAATTATATTAATTCTAATTTATTAAAACTTTAATGCATATGCCAGTCTATATTTAATTTATTAATTACACTAGTCGGCAAAATGACATTTTTTTTTTGAGTCCCGACATAATTCCTTCAGATTCTTAAGGGAGCGTACAAGTATTACGTAACGCAATTTGGGGGGAGGGGGGTCTCGTAAAACGTTACTAAGCGTTACAAGGGGGGGTGGAGGGGTTGAACAACGCGATACGTAACTGGTATTTTAGCGACTTTCCGATACTTTGCGCAACATAATTGTGATTTTTAGATAAAAATGGCCATTTGCGTTACGTAACGTCTAGGGGGGTCCAGAAAAATGTTACGGCGCGTTACATGGGGGGAGGGGGGGTCAAAAATCTTCAAAAATTGCGTTACCTAATACTTGTACGCTCCCTAAGTAAAATGACCTCCTGAATCCATATCAAATATGACCTCCGTTTCCCCCACCACCTACCGTTTTCGTGGGATGATTTAAAACATGATTTAAATTTGGAGGGGTGAACAGGGGACCTCAAAAAGTGTATATCCATTAAAATCTAGATATCGAATTTTTGACATGTAACCAATACTTTCTCTCTTTATATATTAACTTATATAGAGGTAAGAGAAAGTAAAAATATCTTAATTCTTACTTAAGAAAAGATTTTTATTTAAAATGCTTTAACTGTCTGTTATCTTGTCCGGGCAACATTTTCTAGTCTAATTATCTTAATCAGTAAAAAAATAAATTAAGGTGGAAGCCCCAGGAGACGATTGGAAGCTCCGGGAAAACAAGTTTTTTTGACGTGACAACGTCTTACAAATCATGTGTCTATAGTGGCATGTTAGAGGGGCATGCACGAAAAAGTTTATTGGCTTGAATAACTCCTCTGTCTTAAGAGGTATAATTATGGGAAATATACGGTTAGAAAGAATGAGTTTTCAGCTAAAGAATTCACCATTTATTTTTTTCCTATCATTTTATTTTACCGCGCTGCGGTAAATTCTAATTTGAAAGTTTAAACTCCTGTAGATTCTGAACGGCTAATCAGATCAGACTAAATGGGATGTCATTTGGTGCAGAAAGAAACCTCTAATAGAATAAATAAAAAAATCCCGAGTAATTAACTCAAAAATTGGTTTTTTTCTCGAAAAACCTCATTTTTAGACAAAAAAATATCGAAAAATAGCCCTACTTGTGCAACGCATAGCGACTTGACCATAAAAGCTACATTAAATCTAAATATAGTTTTAGAAAGAGTGGTTCAATACCCAGAGGTTATTTTTTCATTTTTTTGATATGACGTCATTTTACCGCATGAGAGCACTCGGCGGGATTTCGTTTTTCGAAATTTTAAACCCCTGTAGATTCCGAACGGCTAATCAGATCAGACTAAATGGGATGTCATTTGGTGCAGAAAGAAAACCTCTAATAGAATAAATAAAAAAATCCCGAGTAATTAACTCAAAAATTGGTTTTTTCTCGAAAAACCTCATTTTTTAGACAAAAAAATATCGAAAAATAGCCCTACTTGTGCAACGCATAGCGACTTGACCATAAAAGCTACATTAAATCTAAATATAGTTTTAGAAAGAGTGGTTCAATACCCCCAGGGCTTTTTTTCTTTTTTTGATATGACGTCATTTTACCGCATGAGAGCACTCGGCGGGATTTCGTTTTTCGAAATTTTAAACCCCTGTAGATTCCGAACGGCTAATCAGATCAGACTAAATGGGATGTCATTTGGTGCAGAAAGATAACCTCTAATAGAATAAATAAAAAATCCCGAGTAATTAACTCCAAAATTGGTTTTTTCTCGAAAAACCTCATTTTTTAAGCATATGTCGCCCTTAATGGATAAAAGTTTGGCCACACCTGTCATATATTGTTTCAATGAAAATGTTTGAACATGTTTTTTATGAAAACAAACTACTAGTAAAAAAAAAAAAAAAAACAATACTTTCTCTTTATATTTCAATATAGATAAGAGAAAAAAATTTTTTTGAAGTCAAGCAAAAGACGTTGTCACGTTAAAGCCACCGGCTGTGTAGAAGACACAGCCAACACCTAATTTTTTTTTTGTTTTAAAATATGTATGTAATATTTCAAAATATTCAAAACAATAAATTTTTTAGGTTTTTAATAAACATTTTACTAACAATTGTTTTTTACTTTCTTTATACCAATTTATTATTAATTTTAATGAAATATTCAAGTTGTAAAGCGTTTAATTTAATAAAAATCGCTTGGGAAATTTATAAAAGGGTTCTAAAATCAATGAATGCCCTCTCACTCTCTCTTGGCTGATTATTATTGGAAACGACGTCAAGAGAGGCAAAGGCGTTCTTTTAGCAATGCAAAAAAGGGTCAGGCAACATTCTACATATTACTCTCCATCCATTGATTTGTTTTATTATCCTAACATTCGTTACATCAGCATTTTAATTTTGCTTAGACAAAAAGAAAAAATACAAATAAAACGAGAGAGAGAGAAAAAAAAGGGATTTTGTATTGTAAATAAGATCAAATTGACCTAAAATGAAATGGTACTTAATTTATATTGGAGGAATTAAACTAACTTGGACAACCATTGTTGTTTGTTGCCAGTTGTTTTTTTATTTGTTTAAGGTTCTTTTCGGCATCGGAGGCCATTACACCCTATCCCTATATATTTCATTCATTAGTAACCAAATAAATTTTTGTCGCATGTGACGGGTTGCAAACCCTTGACCTCAAGCCTGAACCAAAAGGTAAGAATATTATTGTATTTCAGTTCAGGGGCAGGCAGTGTGATCGGTTGTTTGATGTCCAAGTAGTTTGTTGGACCGCGGGTTCGTAATCCCTCCCTTGCGACAAAAATTTATAGACCATATTTTTTTTTTAAATTAAATAGGGACGAGAGGACCCCGGACTTTGATCCTGAAAACGACCTTAAATGAAATAAAAAAAAATAATAGAAAGTAAAAAGTAGATTGTTTTCCTACTGCTCTTTGGCAAAAAAATAAAATTTATTTTAACTCTTAAAAGGCCGTGGGACGTGGCAGCGGATTAGAGCAGTTAAGTAGTTAAGCAATGCCAAGCACGATGAAACGTTGAGTTTGTGACCCGGAGTTTCAATGGCTGAAAAAATACATCAGCAAAGTACTAGTAGACTACTTTTTGGATGATTTTGATAAAAAGCTTATTTTCACGCCTCAGGTGGGTGTCTAACTTAAATATAAAATTTCACCCTCCTAGCTCAATTACTTCATGCTTAAAATTGAACACAGCCACAGACAGACCATGTCGCAAAAATATCTTTTTTGGATTCAGGGGACCTCAAAACGTGAAGATTCATTAAAATCTCGACATCGAATTTTTGACATGAATCCAATACTTTCTCTCTATATATATATTACATATATACATAGGTAAGAGAAAGTAAAAAGGAACTTGCATACAACTTTTGGCAACACCCATGGACCATAGCATACTGGTAGAGTTCTTGCTTCTTGTGCTGGAGTCAGGGGTTCGCATCCGATCTCATGTGGCAAAAATCTATTTCAATTTAATTGGCTACAGATCAATTGAAATAAATAGAGACGGGATATCAAAAAATATATATCCCCTTTGTACGAGCTCTTTTCAGCTTATGATTTATATAATTTAATTGGATTCTTTAGTTTAATAATGATTGCCATGTTAAGGGTTGAGGTTCACTAGCCAAATTGGAAGGTTGAATATCAAAGGGCAGAGACAAAGAGGCTTTTGTTTATTTCTTTATTCTTTCCCCAAGCAAACTTGCATGTTGCCCTTTGACAACCCATCTCATCCCCTTCATAATATGCATTCTACTCGAGAGTCATAAGCTCACGAATATCCCTTACGTCTATTTCTCAGGCTTTTTACTCTAATCTATGCTAAGAAGGATGCCCTATTTTCACGAAGACGTTTTAATATATTTTATTTCTTTTTAAAGTTGTTTACCCAAAAGAAAAGACAAATTTTTGAAAAAATAAAGTAAACAAGTAAATTAAACAAATTTCCTGCTTTTGTCCAAAAGGATTGAATGCCTCTACATTTAATTTCTCTTTTGAATGGTATGAAATCAAAAGCACTTAGTCCTTTCAAAGAAAGGAACTTTTAATTTTAAATGGAGATATTGTCTAAGAAAGAAGAATACTGGCCACATGCGTATAAGCAGAAGAATGGCATGAAGGATTAGGAGAAATGTAGATCTATACATAAAATTGACTGGAAAGAGGATATGTGATCCATTAGGCTACGTCCATTTGGGGAAATTCGGGGAAGCTGGCTGAGCGAGCGAGAAATAGTTGTTTATATTAAACTGTTGATTGAATAGTAAATTTATTTAGACCTACACAAAATTAAGTTTATAGATAGCCTATAGGATGTTAAATTAAAATATATTAAACACCCGGCCTACACTATTTATATTCTTCTCCAACTCAGAAAATAGAAAAAAAGAATAAATTTTTTTGTATGTAGGCTATATTAACAAACTAATAACAGTATAATTATTTTATTTTCCCTGATTCGTCAAGTAATACCACCAATAATAATACTCATTTCATTCATATCAACATTACTAGGTTTATATATAAAGCGCTAGCGGCTAGCTTCCGCCTGTGCCGATCAGGACGCTGATTGGCTGGAGTTACAGGAAGTGGAGTGGGAGCGGGAAATTTAAAATTTAAGTCAGAGAGGGACATTTGAAAATTTCCAAACAAGCAGCAAGAATAAATTTGATGCATTTGCTCACCCCTAAGTATAGGGGGCGTAGTCCCTAGCTTTACCACTGATTTATATAATAATACAGTAGAACCTCGATAAGTTAAACCTAACTAAGTTCAAAACCTCCGTAACTTGAAATTTTTTTCAATTCCCTTCCCTTGACAACGTAAAACCTCTATTATTTAAAGAACAAAACCTCGGTAACTTAAACAAATATTTTGACTTGATTGTAATTACTACAAAAGTTTTCACAATAGCCGTGCGGTCTTAAGCATTCGTTTGTGTGTGTGTGTGTGTTTTTTTTAAGAGAAAATACAAATGACCAACATATTTGTAAATTTTTATCGATTACATAAGAGGGAGGATATATTTTGGATGGATGCTGGGGTGGGAGGGGGAGGGGGTCCAATGAATCACGACATATGCGAATTGTATTTCTGCACAAGGCGGTTTGGTCGTAGCTCTGCGGCCAGCCGTGATGGCCACCAATTAATTAATTATAATAACCCCGCCAAGCGTGACGGCCTCCAGGCCTGAAACAAAGCCCGAGTTGGAGTTGGACGGATAGGGGTGGGTGCAATTTATCTACCAAACGATATTCAACGGAGAATTTGCATACGAATGATATATTCTGAGAAATCAAGGTGGGTGGGGAAGCGAAGGCATTGCAACAACTTGGTTATTAAGATGATGATAGGAGAACTGGATTTTATTTATTACATTATTATCAGAAACAAAATATCTTCTGTTCTTGGATACTAGTAGATAAATAAACTCTATCTTGTCTGTCTGAAACATCTGCGATAGTTAACCATATAACTCAAATAACAAAAGAACAACAAATATCCGAAAAAAATCTTACAAGGAGTCCCCACGGGTTGTGGGTCACCGATTTTTTTCAAACTCATAGGATTTGAAGATTAGTATCTGGACATCAATTTCCTAAAGCAGTACGATGCACTACTCAAGAACACTCAAGAAAATTGACTTTGAAGACTATCAAGATTTCCGAGTTGTATAAGTTTGGATAATTTTATTTATATGTAAACAGTGTCTGGTAGCCGTGAGAGTAAGCGCAACAGTCTACTAAACAAGGAGTCGCTGGTTCGATGCTTGTTCGGGACATTTTTTTTTTTATTTCAATTCTCTATCCGCATATACAGTATCTCTCATATTAACTATATTATAAAATTAAAATTAAATTAACAAATATTTTTTTCAATATAAATTAACATCTTTTATTCTTAATTACCACTCGTTAGACACTGAAAATGCGAATATTTATAATAAATTAAAATTTGGTATAAAAATTAAAAACTATACTACTAAAAACTACAGTTTTCAACGCAGTGTTGTTTTATCGACTAAAGTCTTATATGGCCTAAGTTGCCGAAAAGACTGTCTGCATGTGTGTGTGAGTAAAAAAAAGTGTGAGTGTTAAAAAAAAAAAAAAAGATATATGAAAATATATGCAACGAATCGTCTTACTTAACAATAAGATGTTTTTATACCAAATTTCAATTTATTATAAATATTTGTATTTTCAGTGTCTAACGAGTGGTAATTAAAAATAAAAATGTTAATTTATATTGAAAAAAATCTTTGTTAATTTAATTTCAATTTTATAAATGTTAATATGAGAGATACTGTATATGCGGATAGAGAATTGAAATAAAAAAAATCTGGTGTGACTGGCGCACAGCACACAACTTTCTCTTACCCTTCGGTAAGAGAAAGTTGTGCACCGTGCTGGTCACACCAGATTTTTTGTGTCGAGATATATTTAGTTTCCCATAGCACCTTAGTTTCAAACTTGCATTTTAAATGTTGACTGCTTCAAATAAACTATGGTTATTTTTCAAAATTTTAATCTCATATTTGGACATTTTATACACAATATAGAATCGTAAATAAATACAAAATTTCATAAGAATTGGAAAAAAAAATTTTAAATGCGTAAAAAGTTCTAAAGGGGACCCCCTTTTGAATCGAAATTAACATACAAATCCCTATAGGAAATTAACATTGTTTCTATGCGAAGATAAGGTGGAAAGGGAATTTAAAAAGAGTAGAGAGAGACGATAATGTTTGCAAGTGGGAGATATATATATATATATATGTTTTCTTGGAAACAATTAAAACAGAAATAAAAAAAATCTGGTGTGACTGGCGCAGAGCACACAACTTTCTCTTACCTTCGGTAATCGAAAGTTGTGCACTGTGCTTGTCACACCAGATTTTTCGTGTCGACATGTATTTAGTTTCCGACAGTAGGGTACAATTGAATTCAAGATGTAAAATTTATAAGTATGGGAAAATATTTATATTTTGTTACCATGGCAACCATTTCTCCTATCCTTCCCTATGAAATACAAGAGTAAAGTGGTCTTCAGAAGATTTCAATCGCAAAATGAGAATATACATTTTAAAGAGCATCTAAAAAATAATTGATTTTTGAATTTTAAAAAAAATCGTTGGAGCAAATTTTGAGAAAATCGAAAAAAACTGAAAAAGTACATCAGTAAAGTACTAGTACTCTTTGGCCGATTTTGATTAAAAGCTTATTTTTCCGGTCCCGGGGGTGTTTAACTTAAATATAAAATTTCAACCTCATAGCTCAATTCCTTCATGCTTAAAATTGAACACACACACACACACACACCCACCCACCCACCCACCCACCCACCCACCCACCCACCCACCCACCCACAGACAGACCATGTCGCGAAAACCACTTTTTTGGATTCAGGGGACCTCAAAACGTGAAGATCCATCAAAATCTCGACATCGAATTTTTGACATGAATCCAATACTTTCTCTCTATATATATATTACATATATACATAGGTAAGAGAAAGTAAAAAATAAATGGGAATTTAAATAATAATTGATTTTTAATCTAATAAAAAGAAAAAGATTTAAATTCCGTTACCATGGCAACCAGTTCTATCTTTCCTATGAAGAACAAGAGTAAAGTGGTCTTCAGAAGATTTCAACGGCAAAATGAGAATATACATTTTAAAGAGCATCTAAAAAATAGTTAATTTATGAATTTTAAAAAAAATCCTTGGAGGGAATTTTGAGAAAATCGAAAAAAACTGAAAAAGTACATCAGTAAAGTACTAGTACTTTTTGGCCGATTTTGTTCAAAAGCTTATTTTGAGATTCTTCAAAGGTACCTAAGTTAAATATAAAATTTCAATCCGCTAGCTCAACTCCTTCATGCTTAAAATCTGTCCACACACACACACACACACACACACACACACACACACACACACACACACACACTGGGAGACTGTAACCATTCGACGGGAAGCAGTAGGTGTCCCTTTTATATGAGAGCTGTGCAAAAGATAACATCTAGAAAATGAGGCTGTTACAACTAAACCTCAATCATTGCGCTATAGCTCAAGATCTCCTGAGACAAACGGTTGTAGACGAAAAAGATAAACGTTGCCATTATCTGCGAACAGTACAGAAATTTGGGCGAGGTGGAGTGGGCGAAAGACGCCTCTCATAAGGCGGCGATTTGGGCATGTGGTGGTTGCTCATTTGTGGAGAAGATGAACAGGTTGGAAAATGGCTTCGTCAGGGCTAAGCTATTCGGACTCCATATTTATAGCTGCTATGCATCACCAAGTATGACCATCGAAGAATATAAGAACTGGCTGGATCGTCTGGTCACAGATGCCCGCGGTCGTGGACCCTTGGTGATTGCGGGTGACTTCAATGCTTGGGCGTGCGAATGGGGAAGCCGAGTAACGAATGAGAAAGGTCGGGCAGTTCTGGAGGCACTATCGGCGTTAGACCTCGTGCTTGCCAACAGTGGGGATACACACACCTTCCGTAAAGCGGGGGTGGGATCTGTCATCGATCTAACCTTTGTGAGCAGTTGTCTTTGGAGGAGAGGAGTCACATGGAAAGTGAGCGAGCACTACACTTATAGCGACCATCAAGCCATCATATGTGATCTGCATACAGACCGGAAAATATTTTATTCCTAAGATATCCGGGTGGAAAATTGGTGCGTTCGATGAGGAGGCATTCAAGGTTATGCTTGAAGACTCGGTTGACACCGAGGGCCCGGCGGAAAAGATAGCCAGCGAGGTGATCGATTATATCGCCAAAGCATGCGACGCGGCTATGCCCAGAAGAACGCATTCCAATAGGCGCCCACCGGTTTATTGGTGGAATGAGGAAATAGCTGGGTGTCGGAGTGAATGCTTCCGCCTGAGGAGAACGTACCAGAGGTCCAGGGGTACAAGAGAATTCATGTGGCTGCAACAGCAATATAAGACGGCTCGAAGACGCTTAAAATCTGCAATTAAGAAAAGCAAACACCTATGCTTTAAGGAACTGTGCAGCGATGTAGACCGTGATCCCTGGGGTAGGCCATATAAAGTGGTTATGGCCAAGTTAAGAAACTCCTACTCTAAGACACCGACATGCCCTGTTCTTCTCAAGAGAATAGTGGCTACTCTGTTTCCTGAACAACAGGAAGGTGACTACGGGATTGCCCAGGACCTGAAGGAGAATATTCATCCCATAAATGTCCAGGAAGTGCTGGAAGCGGCTGCCAGGGTGGGCAACAACAAGGCGCCGGGCCCGGATGGAATCCCGAACGCAGCACTTAAATTGGCTATAAACACTCGCCCGAATACATTCATGGACATGTTCAATGTTTGTCTGAGAGAGGGAGTTTTCCCGAATCAGTGGAAAAGGCAACGGCTGGTCTTACTTCCAAAGGGGACAAAATCACCCGACGATCCTTCGGGTTACAGACCTATTTGTATGTTGGATACAATGGGGAAAATTATGGAGCGATTAATTCATAACAGGATTGAAAAGGCTCTTGAGGAGGAAGGTGGTCTCTCGGATCAGCAATATGGCTTTCGCAGGGCTCGCTCAACCCTCGATGCAATCAACATCGTAGTAAATACGGCCAGATTAGCGATTCAGGGTAGTCGGTGGAAAAGAGGCTCAAAGAAATATTGTGCTCTTATTACGCTGGACGTAAAAAACGCCTTTAACTCAGCAAGATGGGGCTGGATTCATCGGGAATTGGAAGATATGAGAATTCCTGGTTATATCCGGAAGATCGTGGTCGACTATCTCACTGGTAGACGACTCGAATATACCACTGATATAGGTGCGAGGCACTACGACATCACCGGAGGGGTACCACAGGGCTCGGTGCTAGGGCCGATGCTGTGGAATGTTATGTACGATGGGGTTCTTAGGCTCCCATTCCCCGAGGGGGTCAAAGTGATTGGCTTTGCAGACGATCTTGCTATAGTAGTCGTCGCGAAGTTTACGGAGGAGGTTACTCGCATGTCCAATGAAGCAATCGCCATGATTTATCGTTGGCTGAGGACAAGGGGACTCCACCTTGCAGAGCAGAAGACCGAGGCGGTCCTGATCTCCAGTAGGAAGAAAAGGGAGACTATCACCCTCGCGGTTGGTGAACATGAAATCGTCACACAACCGTGTGTGAGATACTTGGGGATCTTGATCGACGACCGGCTCTCTTTTAAGCAGCACCTGGACTATGCCAGCGATAAAGCTGCAAAAGTAAATACCGCCCTATCCAGAATAATGCCGAATCTGGGAGGATCAGGATCCCAACGGAGAATCCTTTTGACTAATGTTGTCAGATCGGTTATGCTGTATGGAGCCCCGATATGGGCAGATGCGCTGGGAACGAAATCCTTTGCACTTAGGATGAGGTCTGTGGATCGCCGGAATGCCTTGAGAGTAATATGTGCATTCCGTACGGTGTCAATGGATGCTTCATGGGTGATTGCGGGAATGCTCCCTATAGACATCTTGGCCAAGGAACGCCAAAGAAAGCATAAAGCTAAAAAGGAGGAGGATTGTTCCGTAGACCTGAGGGACATTGAGTCTGAATCCCTAGGAGACTGGCAGCAGCACTGGGATCAGTCAGTGAAAGGGCGATGGACATATCGGCTAATTCCGCGAATCGAACCGTGGATAACCAGACGCCATGGGGAGGTGGATTTTTACATGACCCAAATTTTATCCGGTCATGGGTGCTTCCGGGCGTATCTACATCGCTTCAAACTGGAGGAGGATCCTTTGTGCCCAGTATGCAAAGACACCAGCGAAGACGTGGAACATGTCTTCTTTTCGTGCCCACGTTTCTGCAAGGAACGGGAGAAGCTGGTACAGCTTTTCGGGAGGAATCCAACACCCGAAAACCTGGTAACCCACATGTTAGGATCAGAGGAAAAGTGGAGGGCGGTCAAAAGCTTCTCGGCTATTGTGATGAAGGAGCTTAGGCGACTGGAACGAGAAAGAAACCAACCGGAAGAAAATTGATGAAGGAGAAGACATCCTCGTAATACCCATATAGGCGGAAAAGCATTAAAGCTAAGGTCTCTTCCTACGATGTAATACCTCACGGTGGTCCCGCAGGAAGGCTTTAAGGAGGGCCATTAGGGAGGTGGTTTTAGTGGGTAAAAATCCCACACGCTGTTGAGTACGGGCTCAACAGTGTCTATGAAGATTTCCACCGACCCTCGAAAAAAAAAAAAAAAAAAAAAAAAAAAAAAAAAAACACACACACACACACACACACACACACACACACACACACACACACACACACACACACACACAGACCAATTTGCGGGACCCACTTTTTTGGACTCAGGGGACCTCAAAACATGTATATCCATCAAAATCTCGACATCGAATTTTTGACATGATCGCAATACTTTCTCTCTCTATATATTTCATATATAGGGTACGAGAAAGTAAAAAAAAAGTCCCTGAACAAGCATCGAACTAGCGACTCCTTGTTTACTAAACTGTTGCGCTTACTCTCACGGCTACCAGACACTGTTTACATCTAAATAAAATTATCCAAACTTATACAACTCGGAAATCTTGATCGTTTTCAAAGTCGATTTTCTTGAGTGTTCTTGAGTAGTGCATCGTACTGCTTTACGAAATTGATGTCCAGATACTAATCTTCAAATCCTATGAGTTTGAAAAAAATCGGTGACCCACAACCCGTGGGGACTCCTTGTTAGTCTAGGGTTCCTTTTACTTTCTCGTATAGAGAAAGTATTGTAATTTCATTAGAAAACAATTTTTACTTTCTCTTACCTCTATATATGGGTGATTCTTTTTTGTGTCCAGAAACAAAAAATACTCTGTTCAATTTAATATTCATTATTTCCCTAACTGTCATTATTTTTGTATCTGTAATGATAAAGGCCAGAAGATATTTTAATTTTTTTTTGAGTTTTATTAGCACCAGAATAAATATGTTTCCTGAAGAGTGACACTATTGGCAGAATTGTGAAAAAATTAAGCTAGGGAAGTGACAGACAAATAACTATTTGTTATGTAAGCTGAATTAATATTAAAAAAACATACATATTATAGCTATAAGATATTAAGGAAACAATATATCGTCCCTACCCGTGAGCCTGTATTTTCCCTGACATAGTTTTTTTTTATTCCATTTTTGGCATCGAAGGCCATTTAGACCCCGTATCTATTTATTTCAATTGGATTGGTAGCTAAATCCAATTAAAATAAATTTTTGTCGCATTAGACGGGATGCGAACCCTTGAATTTGCCTTATATTATTTAATTAATAATATATAAAATTTAAAGTTTTTTTTTATATAAATCCAAAAAGGATTTAATCAATTTTAGTGCCTTTTGTTTTATATAAAAGATAAAATAAAAGATGACGAGAAAAAAAAATCTGGTGTGACTGGCGCACAGCACACAACTTTCTCTTACCTTCGGTAATCGAAAGTTGTGTACTGTGCTTGTCACACCAGATTTTTTGTGTCGACATGTATTTAGTTCCCGGCAGTAGGGAATATTTTTTTTTTTTTTTTTTTTTTTTTTTAAAACATTCACACTTTTTCTCATTCACACTCACACTCACACACACATTCACACAGTCTTTTCGGCAACTCAGGCCATTTAAGACTTTAGACGATAACCGTTATTATATAAATATACATATAGGGGTCCAGGCATTCTTATTTAAGCCATTTGGTATCCAATTGGCTTAAATAAAATCATCGGACTGCCTGGGGTCCGAACCCGCGACGTTTGGTATACGAGGTTAGCACGCTAACCTCTACGCCATGCCCCGAGGGCTAGGGAATATTTGAATTCAGATGTAAAATTTATAAGTATGGGAAAATATTTATATTTTGTTACCATGGCAACCATTTCTCCTATCTTTCCTATGAAGCACAAGAGTAAAGTGGTCTTCAAACAATTTTGTGGGCAAAACGAGAATATACATTTGAAAGAGCATCTAAAAAATAATTGATTTTTGAATTTTAATCAAAATCGTTAGAGCGAATTTTGAGAAAATCGAAAAAAACTGAAAAAGTACATCAGTAAAGTACTAGTACTCTTTGGCCGATTTTGATTAAAAGCTTATTTTTCCGGTCCCGGGGGGGTGTTTAACTTGAATATAAAATTTCAGCCTCATAGCTCAATTCCTTCATGCTTAAAATTTGACACACACCCACCCACCCACCCACCCACCCACCCACACACAGACAGACCATGTCGCGAAAACCACTTTTTTGGATTCAGGGAACCTCAAAACGTGAAGATCCATCAAAATCTCGACATCGAATTTTTGACATGAATCCAATACTTTCTCTCTATATATATACTAGACGCAAAGCCCCGCCTTCGGCGGGGCTTTCCGCCTAGCCAGGGGGCTGCGCCCCCTGGACCCCCTTGCTCGCCTTCCCTTTTCATTTTTATATATAGAGATTATTTTAACGGTTAATTAATTATTCATGAACTTAAGATTTTTTGTGAATCATATCCTTTCCGGGACTCTCCCGGTACAGAGACAAAAAATTTACGCCGATATTTTAGAATTCAAAATGTAAATAAATAAAAAATCGTAAACATGGGTAAATATTTATATTTTGTTACCATGGCAACCATTTCTCCTAATTTTTATTTTTTCTTATTTTAACGGTTAATTACTCATTAACTTATTGTTATTTGTGAAACAAAACCTGTCCGGGACTCTCACAAACATACACAGAAAATTTCATCATAATTGGTTCAGTCGTTTAGGAGGAGTTCAGTCACATACACACGTACAGAAGAATTATATATATAAAAGATAAAATAAAAGATGACGAGAAAGAAAAAGGAAAACTTATTATTAGGTATAAAATGAAGAAAGAAAAATTCTAAATGAATTCTCCAAGCCATTACTTTTAATTAAAACAAAATTCGAGTAGAAGTTTGTAAAGAGGAAAGTTACAAACAGATCTAATCAATCTCAACGAACAACTAAAGAGCGTTAATTAAAAAAATAGTTCAAATTTTTAACTCCACCCTCCGTCTTCAGTCTTTTTCTTTAAGGTATTCATTCACCTTTCAAAAAATATTTAAATAAAAAAAAAAATAGTGAAAAATAGTATTTAGAAAAGATTTGCAATTTAAAGGGTCCGTCGTATGCTTGCTCTCTTCTTTTCTTTTCAAATATTTGCGAAGCTCCTCCCACCGCCCTAATCTGGAAAGCTGGTTCTCAGAGCACAAAGGACGCTCTAAAATTTCCAAGCCAACTTGTAGATTTGTGTTCCCATATTGAAGAAGTTTGATTATAATTAATTTTCCAAAATATTTAAGTGAATCAAATTTTTACTACGTTACTAACTTTTTTTATGTACTATTATATAAAGAACATATACCAGGTACATACATTTTTCCTATTTTATATATATATATAATATATATGTATGTATGTATGGACCGTTTATTTTGAAAGTGGTGTAAGTCCATTTAAAAAAAAAAAAAAAAAAAAATGAGATATCAGATAATTTATGCTTAAATTAATGTAAATTTTCAATGTATAAATAGCTAGTGGTAAATTTCTTAAAAAATTCCCATGTTTTGTACAATCGAAAATTGGTCAGTAAATAGATTTTTTAATAAACAGATATTTTAACCTTTCATTTTCTCGAAACAATAGAAAATGGACTTACACCACTTTCAAAATAAACGGCCCATATATAGATATATAGCTATAGAGCAATTTAGAAAATAATCTGAATCCGCCCGCAGCTTGCATCTTTTGAATCAGAAGGAATATTTCACATTAAAATAATAATTTAATTGCCCTAGGGCTTGGTTTGGGGTTAGCGTGCTGGCCTTGTATACCAAGGGTCGCGGATTCGGATCCCAGGCAGTCCGATGATTTGATTCAAGCCATTTAGATACCAAATGTCTTAAATAAAAATACCTGGACCCCAAATAAATATATATTATTATTATTAGTGGAATTTTTAATTATAGACCATATTTTCGTTTATTAATTATTTATTAAAAATATAAATACTGTACAATGTTTCGACTGCTTATTCTGCAGCCGTTAACAAGTACTGTGAACTTGCTCCGACTCTGAACTGACTGTCATGTCATGAAAAGGTACCCAAACACAATAATGCTTAGCTTGCCCCTCAACTGGTGGAATAATTCTCCTAAGATTTCTTTAATATAAATCTTCTCTCTTTCTTTTGTGATTGGATAAGAACTATTGATGAATTTTTGTCTTTACAGATGATAAACTCTTTGGGCACAAATATTCCTTTTTTTCATTAAATAACCTCAATCATCTCTTTAATAACTTAAATAATTCAAAATAAATTATGTAGAACCGATTTTTTTTTTATACGTTTAACCTTTGCATAAATAAATGACGTCATTTGGAATTATCTTAGATTCTTTTTTTAGGAGAAATTTTATTTATTAGCGCCATCATTCATTAAAACTTTCCGAATCAATATCATCGAAGCGTATCTTCTTGCCACCGACACACACACACACACACCTATTATATATATATATACCTAGTTAGATTCACAGGCTTATATAATAATTTACCATTTCCCCCCACCAGGTCCCTCCTCTTTAAGAGATTATTTCATTTATTACATCCGAAATGGCTTTAAAGTTTAACTTAAAGGGGAATTGATGTTACTTTTAAGTTGTCGTTAATCCTTTTATTTTTTAGGGAATTAATCGCCCAGGCGAGGTTCGAATCACATTTTTCGATTGTCCTCTTTTATCTCTCTCTCTGTCCGTTTGCCTGTCTGTCCCTCTCGGGTGGGAATTATTTTTTGATGATTAAGTAGAAAACTTTTTCTTAGGTATTAATATTTATTATTCTATTATTATTATTATTATTAAAAAAAAAAAATATTCGTTTTTATTAATGCTAATAAAGCGTGGGCTTAGCTCCGACCTTAGCGGAAAATTATTAAATTGTAATTGGAAAGAAAATTTAATATTAAATAGGTAAATGTATTCCAATTCTAATTTTTCGTATCTGCAAGAAATTAAAGATTATCTGAAGAAGAGAAAACTAGTTCTACCTGGTTAATTTGATATTGCTAATCCATTTATGTTTCAGTAAGAATTAAATTAGAATAGAATTTAAGGAAAGTATATGTGTTCTTTTATGATTATAAAATCTAAAGAGATAAAAACTTTTCAAAAATATATAGCAGCCTATCTAACGATACGAAAAAAATGAAGATGATGGTTTTGTTTTAAATATTGGCCTAATTTAGTTTTATATAGGAAAGATAATAAATTTTTGGTCTCTGTCTCTTGATTCATGAGTCGTTAATTAGCTCTTTTGCGAATAAATTACTATTAATTAGATGAAGAGAGTTGATATGGTGTTATGTCTTCTTTGAATGTGTTGTCAAATTAACGTTATTAAATGTAAAGGTGTAGGAGTAGTGGCTGTGATGTACCTGTTTTAAACACACTAGATTTAGTTTTATTTTAGTTTATATACATTTCGATGTTACAACATCATCATCAGAACCTTATTACAACGGATTTGTCAGTTAGTTTGTAATAAAATTCTGATAATGTTTTAACATCGAAATGTACATAAACCAAAATTAAAACCAAATGGCTTAAATAAGAATGCCTGGACCCCCAATATATGTATCTTAATTAATAACGGATATCGTAAATGTCTTATATGACCTGAGTCGCCGAAAAGACAGTGTGAATGTGTGTGTGAGTGTGAGTGTGAATGAGAAAAAGTGTGAATGTTTTTAAAAAAATCCCAAAATTAAACTCCTTTTATTAGGCCTATATTATTTTTTTTTCCTTATTAAAAAAAAAAAAAAAAAACTTTTTTTCTCATTCACACTCAACACTCACACACACATTCACACAGTCTTTTCGGCAACTCAGGTCATCTAAAAATTTATACGATAACCGTTGTTATTTATAATATCTATTGTGGGTCCAGGCATTTGATATCCAAATAGCTTAAATAAAATCATTGGACTGCCTGGGGTCCGAACCTAAATGGCTTCCGATGCCGAAAAAACCTTAGAACGAATTAAAAAAAAATTGAATAAAGTCGAAATTTCAGTTCAATAAATATTAAAATTTAATTAAAATGTTAAACCCTTATATGGCCTCACTAGCCGAGAGGGGGATAATAAAAAATGCCGCACTTGTAAACAATGTCGACTGAGATGTTTTTGCTTGAAATTTTTATAGCAGAGACAGCCTACTAAGACCTTTTGTATTTATCTGTTACCTGTTAGTTAAAAAATGATCATTTTTAGAGATAAAAAAAAAAAAAAAAACAGGGTTGTAGTTGATCATTTAATAATAATGACACGATGTCTGACATTTGAACCGTAAATAAAAAAAACAATTTTTTTCCCTTCATATCATCTTTATCCATTATTTATATTAATTAATAATATTAACGTTGTGTTTTTTTCTCGGATGTTATAAAAAAAAAAATACTAATACTAAAAAAAGAGAGTAAAAATGGCCCCCTGGGTACAAATTGAATCGTTTAACATAGACGGCGCTAATTAGCAGCCGTCTCGTTGCAGATGCTACCCTCCCCGGTTGGAGCTGATATATGGGCAACCCCCAGCGCCCTCCTTCCCCTACCCACTTATTAGTGATAAGCCCCTCGGCCAAATTAACACTCGTCTCTAGTGTCGATCCAATTATATAAACACTCTTTGACCTTTTTAAACAAGAAATCTTATTTAAATAAAAACAGCAACTCGCCCACTCGGATGGATTTTTTTTTTATTGGATACTGCTGCTCTCAAGCTTTTTTTTTTTTGTTAAGTCATCATAACAAAAAATATATAATATAAAATAATTTTTTCATTTCTTCCCTTGTATTGGGTATTTTTAAAGAAATTATAAACCTGACAGAGAAATGGAGTAAGTCAGCTTGGAGTTTTATTAGAACGAGAGCGGCGGCAGAAGATATGGTAGTAACCATCCCATAGGGACACTCTCTGAGTATCGGTGTAAGCCTCTTCTTTTTGAAAATTATTGAACAAAGAGATTTAGGCATAGGGGTGGAAAATGCGCTCGAAAAAGTCGATTTTCGACTTTGGAATCGATTTGAAAATTTTCGATTCTCGGAATCGATTAATCATTTCCTGAAGTCGACTTTACGATTTTCACGTCGACTTTTTAAAAACTCTATAACTCATTCTTAGGAGATACTCCGTGAATATTAAATATTAATATTGAATATCTTCAATATTAAATATATTTATTTATGAATAGTATGAATAGTGTAATATTTTAATTCTAATTCACTATTTCATCATTTTAAACAGTTTTCATTAAAATAATTCATATCGCGATTCGTATTTCAAAGTCAGATCCATAAGTAAAAGTCACTTTTAGATTTTTCTCTCCTTTAACTGACACTTTTTTTTATATAATATATATTAGACTTTTCCTATATAAATCCTACCTTCATTTCAATCATTGATAGTATCATAACTAAATCTCTGACGTCAATACAAATAACTGACGTAAATTCTAATCCTAACAGGGAGAAAATAGATTATAACTCTTTTTAATCCTTTAACGTCAATTCTTAAAATAGATTGCAAATTAACTTCCCAAGTTGATAAAAAAAAAAAAAAAATGATTTTTAATCTAAGAGGAGGATGAAAAGGAAGAGAAAGAGTGAGAGAGACAGATAAATACGAATGAACGCTATTTGAAACATTGAAACAAGAAACTGAGAATGAATTATGTTTGAAACGTTGTTAAGCTCAAGAATAAAATCTCTGAAGAAGAAGAATCTTCTCTCTCTTTTTAACTCCATCTTCTAAAAGAGATAAGGGAAAAGAAATAGGATTTTAAAGACGATGTTTATCTAAATAAATCCAACGAGATAAAAAATAAATAAATAGATATACGTATATATATATAGCTAGTAGCTATAATGAATGAATAAATAATAAAACGTATTTGAAAAAGAAGGAAGAGAGAGGAAAAATAAATAATGTTTATCTGATGTGACTATCAATTCGTAATTTGATTAAACATTTTTATATTATTTATTTTTATTAATATATCTCTATCAGAAGCTATTTCTGGGAATAACAGAGTTCGTAGTTATCCATTAAATTTGGCATTTCTTCTAATTCATTTTAAACGGAAAAGTAAATGTGATAATTATATTTAGTTTTATCTTTAGAAAAAATTACTGGGCACATCTTTTTTGCCAACAGTGAGCTTGAGGTATTCAGTGGGGCTTTGATTTAAAATAAAAATCATATAATGTAACTTATAACAATAATATAGCCCTCGGGGCATGGCGTCGAGGTTAGCGTGCTAACCTCATATACCAAACGTCGCGGGTTCGGACCCCAGGCAGTCCGATGATTTTATTTAAGCCAATTGGATACCAAATGGCTTAAATAAGAATGCCTGGACCCCAATATATGTATAATTATAAATAACGGATATCGTAAAAAGTCTTATATGGCCTGAGTTGCCGAAAAGACTGTGTGAATGTGTGTGTGAGTGTGAGTGTGAATGAGAAAAAAAGTGTGAATGTTTTTTTAAAAAAAAAAAAAAAAAAACTTATAACAATAATTAAAAAAATTTAGAAAAACAAAAATATAATTGAAAAGAGGTCTGAGATAGGAGGCCCACGGGGCGTGGTGTAGAGGTTAGCGTGCTAACCTCATATACCAAACGTCGCGGGTTCGGACCCCAGGCAGTCTGATGATTTATTTAAGCCATCTGGATACCAGATGGCTTAAATAAAAATGCCTGGACCCTAATATATATAAATTCATAAATAAGGGTTATCGTAAATGTCTTATATGGCCTGAGCTGCCGAGAAGACAGTGTGAATGTGTGTGTGAATGTGAGTGTGAATGAGAAAAAAGTGTGAATGTTTTTTTATATAAAAAAAAATATATATATATAATTATTAAATAACTAGCCGCGCCGCCCGCCTTCGGCGGGCTCCGCGTCTAGCAGGGGCTACCCCCCTGGACCCCCCACCCTGGCTCAGGCCCGCCTGCGGCGGACCCTCGCCTTTTCTTATGAGAAACGGGCTGGCGTCTAAACAGGGGCTACGCCCCCTGGACCCCCGCCAGCTGGCTCCGACCCGCCTGCGGCGGACCCTCGCCTTTCTTAATTATGAGAAACGGGCTGGCGTCTAGACAGGGGGCTACGCCCCCTGGACCCCCCGCCAGCTGGCTCGGGCCCGCCTGCGGCGGACCCTCGCCTTTCTTAATTATGAGAAACGGGCTGGCGTCTAGACGGGGGCTACGCCCCCTGGACCCCCATCAGCTGGCTCGGGCCCGCCTGCGGCGGATCCTCGCCTTTTCTTAATTATGAAAAGAAAATTATTATTACTAACAACTAAGTATTCCAGTCCTGTGCCTGCTTGAGGATTTGTTTACATTCAAAGAATACACAACTGCAAAGAATACTTAAATATTTCTCTATACATTTCCTATGGGAGAAATCGTAACTTTAGCAATTAATAACTCAAAAAGTTATAGGAATTTCGGGACCCGAGTATTTTTCCGGGACTCTCCATAACGTCCTTTATAAGACTGCAAAATTTCGTTTCAAAATTCCAACGGGAAGTTGGTCAAACAGAGCGTGACAGACGGACGGACAGACGGACGGACAGACGGACGGACAGACGGACACACCGCAATTATTATATATAGATAATAAAGTGTGCGTCTTCCTATTCTTCAAGAAAATTTAAGTAATTTCTTCATTTGAGGTTTAAAAATGAAATTTTTTTTCTATAAAGTGTAGGCCATACACCTGAGAACCAGAAAAAATAATCGTTATTACATTTTCTGAGTGAAAAGCCTTATATTATGCTTGCTCTCTCTCTCCTCCTTATGACAAATCAAAAATTCTAAGGAAAAGTAGTAAAATTCAAAAATTTTTTTTTTTTTTTTTTTTTGAAAAGTTGCAGTAGGCCTATATATAATTTTGGAAAGGTCCGGGTGGGGCTGAATCAAATATGACCCTTAAGTTAGGTAAAATAAATAAATAATAAAGGGAGCCTGCCGAAAGCGGCGCTGCTAGTAAAGCAAAATTGACGAAGCTCGCCTGTAGGTTAGACAACCAAACTAAAGAGATGTTAATCTGTTAATTTGGTTATCTATCTAATAGGGGCTTTCGAAAATTTTGATTATAATGTTCTCGGATTTTATTTATTTATTTTTTTTTTTAATTCAAAGGATAGGTGGGAAAGTAGGCCCGTTCTGGACGGGTTAAATGATGTCGCGGCAATTTTTACTTCTCCTAAAAGAAAAAAAATAGAACTGAGGGGACGAAACTCTCACTACGAATGGTATTCCTTTAAATTCTTATAATAATAAGTTTTTAACGTTTTCATAAATATTATTAAAGTATTTCAATTTTAATAATAAATTCAAATAAACATGCTAAAATAAATACTACCTTATACCCTGTTCAAAAATACCACGTTTTATTTAAAATAACACAAAATTACACCAATTAACTGACTAATTAGAAAGTACTATAAACTGCGTTTTATACTCTGTAACGTCATTATTTATTTCTCCTACGAGAGTCGGAATTTGAATGTTTATACCCATGAAAATCACGTGTCCTAAATAAAAATTGTACAGATAGATCAAAACATTAATTTTTTTTTTTTTTTTTTTTTTTTGTTTTGAACTTAAATAAATGACGTTTAATTTAAAGTTGCATTAAATTCAAACTTTGAAATCAGATAAGAACGTTTGGGACGAAAAAGTCTGAAAGCAAAGGCCACAATGAAATGAAATTTGTTCTACTCAACGAACATCGATGGTTTATATAATAAAATATACTTACATGTTTAATGAAATTTGTAATATCTAATGGCCTTAAAACCCCTAGTCTCTTAGTTCAGAAATAGAGTTCTAGTGTCATATAAAGATTCGCTACACCTCGTAAAAGATTATTTAAATCAATGCAATGGCAGATCAGAAAAACAAGTGAAAATAAAGTAATAATGAAATAATCCCTAGAAAATACCATTACAAATATAGTGCAAAAAAGTAAAATATCGAATATTTAAAAAAAAAGGATACAATTTATTTTATTTTACCTTTATTAAAATAAAAAACTCTATTTCAGTTTTTACTATTCTTTTCTAATAAAAATATTTATTTATAAAAGAAGTGAAATTTTATTTGTATTTCTGTTTTTTTATTTGAAAAGAGGTAAAAAAAAAGAGAATAATAATTTAAACAATTCCCACAAGAGGACTATAAAATAAAATCCAAAGTATTCGTTGTTTTTGTTTTATTATTCTCCCCCTCTCTTCCCAATCCTCTTTACCATTGTAATGCAATATGATGATGGATCAATTTGACAAATAAAATTAAAATAGGGATGCGACCATCGTGTAACAATAAAACATCCAAGCTCGATTTTTTATATTTTATTTTATTACTGTTTAGATAATAGGCTCGGTCTTGCGGTAGTATTGTATAATACATATAATTATAAAGATAATGATGAATAAGCTCAAGTCAGTCCGGAATATATAATTATTTTGAAAACACAATATGGATGAAAGGTCGTAACCAGGGCCGGTTCTAGGGTTGAGCGCTCCGGGCTAAACAAATTCTGGCGCCCTTTTTATAACAATATACTTTGCTACAAATTAAAAAAAAAGGCCCTCGGGGTTTGTGTAGAGGTTAGCGTGCTAACCGTTGGGTACCCCGGGCAGTCCGATGATTTTATTTAAGCCTTTTGGATGCCAAATGGCTTAAATAAGAATGCCTGGACTCCTAATCTAATATGTGTATATTATCAATAACAGATATCGTTCAAGTCTTATATGCTGTGTGTGTGAGTGTGAGTAGAAAAAAGTGTGAGTGTTAAAAAAAATAAATAAATAAGCAAAAAAGGAAAATTTTAATCAAAATTAATAAAGAACAATGTAAGAAAATACATTTATTTAAAAAATAATATAAACAAAAATTTTTAATTCGGCGCCCCGGGCAGTCGCCCGGTTTGCCCGCCCCTGGCCGTATCAGAGTTAGAAGATGAAATAAAATAAAAGACTTCTTTTCGGCCAAAATTATTTTATTATATTTTATGTCGACGTTTAGGGAACTAAACGTCACGCATCTTCACGATAAAGGTGTTAAAAAATTCTTAGCTTTGCCTCCTACAGTTGTTACAATAGAAAAGTAAAAATGTTAGTAAATTTTAAAATATATTAACATTCTTGCTTTTTCTAACGTAACAACTGAAGGAGGCAGAGCGAAGAATTTTTTAACATCTCTGTCGTGAAAATGGGTGACGTTTATTCCCGAAACGTCGACACAAAGAATATAATAAAATAATTCGAGCCAAAAATAAGTATTTTATTTCACAGTTTGGAAAACTCTGTCCTAGAGAGAGTTGGGGAGTTCTGGGGGCGTAATCCTACTAAGGTATGATGCACCACATAGGCGTAGCCAGAAATTTTTGATGGGGGGGGTTCGAGAAAATTTTTTTCAAACATTTGAAAAATTTAAGATTATTTCAGGGCTTTATAAATCATTTTTACTTTCTCTTACCTATGTATATATGTAATATATATATAGAGAGAAAGTATTGGATTCATGTCAAAAATTCGATGTCGAGATTTTGATGGATCTTCACGTTTTGAGGTCCCCTGAATCCAAAAAAGTGGTTTTCGCGACATGGTCTGTCTGTGTGTGTGTGGGTGGGTGGGTGGGTGTGTGTTCAATTTTAAGCATGAAGGAATTGAGCTACGAGGTTGAAATTTTATATTTAAGTTAAACACCCCCCGGGACCGGAAAAATAAGCTTTTAATCAAAATCGGCCAAAGAGTACTAGTACTTTACTGATGTACTTTTTCAGTTTTTTCGATTTTCTCAAAATTTGCTCCAACGATTTTTTTTAAAATTCAAAAATCAATTATTTTTTAGATGCTCTTTAAAATGTATATTCTCATTTTGCAATTGAAATCTTCTGAAGACCACTTTACTCTTGTACTCCATAGAAAAGATAGGAGAAATGGTTGCCATGGCAACAAAATATAAATATTTTCCCATACTTATAAATTTTACAACTTGAAAATCGAATGTACCGTACTGTCGGAAACTAAATACATGTCGACACAAAAAATCTGGTGAGACAAGCACAGTACACAACTTTCGATTACCGAAGGTAAGAGAAAGTTGTGTGCTGTGCGCCAGTCACACCAGATTTTTTTTTTTAGCTAGAGACTTTTTCTTATAATTTGTATTATAGAGCTTAAATATCTAGTCATGGCTTGGGTTCCATGGGGTGTTTGAACCCCTAACCCCCCCCCCTGGCTACGCCTATGATGCCATAACTATTCAACTTATGTCATCAAGAAATCTTAAAAAATCCCGATTTCATTTTGTGAATTTTTGCCAGCTTTTTTTTTATTCTGCCTCACTGTGCCTCAGTTTTTAGAGATTTATCAAAGAGTTTTTTTTTTGTTTTGTTAAAGATTGGATAGCATAAAATTAGTTTCGATTTATTTTTGTTTATCATTATCACCTGTTTTTTTTTTTGTTTTTTTTTCTGGGAGTTTTTCCCCCTCTATATGGGATTGACACGCAAGCGAGCGAGGTACAGATTAGGTGGGAAAATTAGATGCTCATGTGTAGTCACGAGCCGATCGATTGAGTGTCGTGTAGGTAGCAGTAGCAACGAACGAATCAAGCCTCCGACTAATTGCAAGCTGCTATCTTTATTACGCTCATTGAACCGACCACTCCCACTCTTTTTTTTTTTTAATTTGAAGTGAACACAAAAAAAAAGAGGATGAAAAGAAAATGATGGAGATAACATGGGATAAAGAGACATTCGAAAATTAAAAAGTAAAAATTCATTCCTTTTCATAATAATAACTTATTTAAATTTTTTATGCATGAATGAATATGTTAGTTTTGTGATGGAATACTGGTAGGTTAAAATTAATATTTTCAAAAGGCAGTATAATAAATTGACAACTATGTCTTTTTTTATCACTATAGAAATAGAGAATACACTTATCATTTCGTTGGCATTCTTCCTAATAAAATAGAAAAATTTGGTGGGACTGATAGCACTGTACAAAACAAAAAAATAATTCCCTCTTTTGTATGAATCAGTTCAATTTATTGTTTTGCTAATCACTTAAAAAGAGAGTGAATTGTTGAGCTTACCTCAAGGGTGGTGAAGACGATTTTTTCTATAGATGAGAAGTATCGCTCCCAAAGGATCTGCGTCTGTTGCCGAAGAGCAAGAACCTTGGTGGGGCTCACCGACCGGATGATATCAGGAACCTAAAAAAGTAAAATAGAAACAAATTAGTGTTAAAAAAATTTAAGATATGCTAATTGTGATTTTTATTACTATCATTACTATATATAAAGCGCTAGCCACTGACTTCCTGCTCCGGTATGTATGTGCCTGTTCTCTCGCTGATTGGCCAGAGTTACAGGAAGTGCGAGTCAGGAAGGGAAATTTAAAATTTTCTCTCTTGCCAAAGGCGAGCAATTGCAATATTTCCAAAGAGTGAGCAAGAATAAATTTGATGCATTTACTAGCAGAAGGCAGGGGAGTTCAGGGGCGTAGCCCCTGGCAAGTGGTAAATTCCGCCGAAGACGAGCTTTACCACTTGTTTATATATCAATATCTTCCATTTTTTACTTCCTCTTATATTTATTCGTAAATGTGGGATCTCCGTTTATTTATTTAAAATAATTATGTGAATGTAAGAAAGTTGAAATTTTATTCTCTGATGACTTCTCTTTTAATAAATGCTAAATTAGATTTTAATATCAAATTTTGACAACTTTAAACGATTTCATTCTTAATTACATTTTTCCATGAAAAAAAAAGTAAAATTAATATTTTTTCTCATTTTGTTTATTTAATCTTCATGAAATAAACAAACATCAAAACCACAAAAGCAAACAACAAAAACGCACCGCCATCTATATTTTATTTTAAAGGTATTTTCCATTTTCTTGATTAAAATGAAATGAAAATACAGTACGTATTGTGTGGGTGTGTGGCGTTGTATATACAAGGTAGGGTATGTATGTATATATATATATATAATCAAAATTATGCACCTGCAATGCGATGAATATAAAGTACATTTATACACAAAAGGTTATCGCATATGCTCGAGACGTGAATCCTATATTATCTAATAATAGCGTTACATACATACATAAAGGGAATAATATACATACAGGGTGGTTTATATATTTCTTTCAAAGAGCAAATTACTTATTAACTCCTCCGTCAAAAAGCAGCGTAATTATTGGGTCTCGATTTAGTGGTTTTGTGGTGGAAAAAAAAGTAAACGAGGAAGAGAAGAGGGAGGAGTACAAATTAGTGAGTGAAAAAACAACACCACACAATAACAACAACAACAACAGGGTGAATAAGAAGTAACGAACCCTCTAACGATATCAGTTTCCTATTGCCGTGAGGAGAATATTAAACTCTGGCTGGGTTGGATAATTACCTTAAAACACAACGATCAGAGTGTAGTGGTGGTGATGGGAGGGGGGGGGGGGGGGGGAGAGACAGAGAGGGAGTGTGCCTTAAACTGCAATCCCCAATGAATTTCAATTAGAGGGTAGTTACTATCCTTAATTAAAAATAGAAAATTATCTCTCAAGGAATATGTTGCACACGCGGAAAGAATATCAAAATATTTCTCTATCGGTTGGCTGGATAAGCTTCTGTTTTAATGTGTGTGTGTGTGTGTGTGGAGAGCTGAAGTGGATGAATGAATTCAGTAGAGGTAAAAAAGCGTGGAGATATATATATATATATATATTTAAAATTATTTTAAATAACGTATTTAAAAATGAATAAATTAAAATAAAATATCGTGCAAAGCAAAGAGTTTGCTTTATGTCCGTGATTGGCTCAGGCAGACAGATAAAAGTTGAAATTTCATACTTCAGTTAACGTTATCTCTGATAATTAAACCTATTTAACATAAAAATTTATGAATTATACAAGATAGAAAATATGTGGGGTTTCACTAAGGAACGAGAATAAAAACAACAAATGTAGATTATTGTTTGTAGATGGCCGTAAGGATGATCAATTTTATTATAATATATTATAAGGACGTCGAGCCCCCGAGTTTGGCGTAGTAAGTAGCGTGCCTACCTCCTATACCAAACGTCGCGGGTTCGGACCCAGGCAGTCCGATGATTTTATTTAAGCCATTTGGATACCAGATGGCTTAAATAGAAATGCCTGAACCCCAAATTGATATATTAATAACAACGGTTATCGTCAAAGTCTTAAATGGCCTGAGTTGCGGAAAAGACTGTGTGAATGTGTGTGTGAGTGTGAGTGTGAATGAAAAAAAGTGTGAATGTTTAAAAAAATTAGGTGTTGGCTGTGTCTTCTACACAGCCGGTGGCTTTTTAACGTGACAACGTCTTTTGCTTGATTTCAAAAAAAAAATTTTTTTTTCTTACCTATATTGAAATATAAAGAGAGAAAGTATTGTTTATTTTTATTTTTTTTTTACTAGTAGTTTGTTTTCATAAATAAACATGTTCAAACATTTTCATTGAAACAATATATGACAGGTGTGGCCAAACTTTTATCCATGAAGGGCGACATATGCTTAAAAAATGAGGTTTTTCGGAAAAAAAAAATTAATTTTGGAGTTAAGTACTCGGGATTTTATTATTTATTCTATTAGAGGTTTCCTTTCTGCACCAAATGACATCTCATTTAGTCTGATCTGATTAGCCGTTCGGAATCTACAGGGGTTAAAAATTTCGAAAAACGAAATCCCGCCGAGTGCTCTCATGCGGTAAAATGACCTCATATCAAAAAAAAGAAAAAAAGCCCTGGGGGTATTGAACCACTCTTTCTAAAACTATATTTAGATTTAATGTAGCTTTTATGGTCAAGTCGCTATGCGTTGCACAAGTAGGGCTATTTTTCGATATTTTTTTGCCTAAAAAATGAGGTTTTTCGAGAAAAAAACCAATTTTGGAGTTGATTACTCGGGATTTTTTTATTTATTCTATTAGAGGTTTCCTTTCTGCACCAAATGACATCTCATTTAGTCTGATCTGATTAGCCGTTCGGAATCTACAGGAGTTTAAAATTTCGAAAAACGAAATCCCGCCGAGTGCTCTCATGCGGTAAAATGACGTCATATCAAAAAAAAGAAAAAAAGCCCTCGGGGTATTGAACCACTCTTTCTAAAACTATATTTAGATTTAATGTAGCTTTTATGGTCAAGTCGCTATGCGTTGCACAAGTAGGGCTATTTTTCGATATTTTTTTGCCTAAAAAATGAGGTTTTTCGAGAAAAAAACCAATTTTGGAGTTGATTACTCGGGATTTTTTTATTTATTCTATTAGAGGTTTCCTTTCTGCACCAAATGACATCACATTTAGTCTGATCTGATTAGCCGTTCGGAATCTACAGCGGTTTAAACTTTCAAATTAGAATTTACCGCAGCGCGATAAAATAAAATGATAGGAACAAAATAAATGGTGAAATCTTTAGCTGAAAACTCATTCTTTCTAACCGTATATTTCCCATAATTATACCTCTTAAGACAGAGGAGTTATTCAAGCCAATAAACTTTTTCGTGCATGCCCCTCTAACATGATTTGTAAGACGTTGTCACGTCAAAAAAAAAAAGGACTTCGACCAAAAATAAATACTTATGCGTATTATCCGTTTATTTGTAAATATTTCGATTCCAGTGATATAGAATCATCTTCAGCATTCATGGAATGCTCAGCTATTTTGTCATATTTGATGGGAGGAATTAACAATTTGCAAAACATCTGTTGATTGTACTGAAGATGATTCTATATCACTGGGATCGAAATATTTACAAATAAACGGATAATACGCAAAGGTATTTATTTTTGGCCGATGTCCTTATAATAAAATTAAATGTAGATTATACTCGATATATTTCGGGATACTCTCATACCTCAGTGAAACCCCACAAGCTGAGTTTAAAATGTTTCACCTACCGGTAAAACCCACACCGCAATCTTTAAATTTAAAACACAGTATACTCGAAAACATGAATTTAATTTAATAGTTCTGAAAGCTTTTTTTTA